>WNGS01001612.1:57287-107812 GCA_020271785.1 Procambarus virginalis
TTTGTGATATATTATAAAACTGTAGGGAGGGTTTGGTCAAAATGTGACCATCGCCGCTATCAGTAACTGGCATATTTTCGGTATAAAAAATTCGTAATTTCAAACTGCGAATACGTGCAGAGAACCAGAATTTGGCTCCAAAAATGGTTCAATCGTCGAATTTGGGATGTTTGGGATATTTTGAAAATTACAGGAGGGTTTGGACAAAATGTGACCCATCGCCGCTCTCAGTAATTGCATATTTTCGGTATAAAAAGTCGTAATTTCAAACTGCGAATACGGGCAAAGAGCCAGAATTTGGCTCCAAAATATGGCTCAAGCGTCGCATTTGGGATGTTTGGGATATTTTGAAACCTGCAGGAAGGGTTTGGGCAAAATGTGATCCATCGCCGCTTTCAGTAATTGGCATATTTTCGGTATAAAAATCTTAATTAAAAAACTGCGAATACCCTCCCTGCAGTTGTAAAATATCCTAAACATCCCAAATTCGAAGCTTGAGCCATATTTTGGAGCCAAATTCTGGCTCTCTGCACGTATTCGCAGTTTGAAATTACGAATTTTCATACCGAAATATGATAATTACTGAGAGCGGCGATGGGTCACATTTGCCCCCCCCCCTGTAGTTTTAAAATATATCACAACCATCCCAAATTCGACCCTTGACCCATATTTTGGAGCTAAATTCTGGCTCTCTGCACGTATTCGCAGATTGAAATTACGAATTTTTATACCGAAAATATACCAATTACTGAAAGCAGCGATGGATCACATTTTTCCCAAACCATCCCTTCAGTTTTCAAAATATCCCAAAAATCCCAAATTCGACGCTTCAGCCATATTTTGGAGACAAATTCTGGCTCTCAGCACGTATTCGCAGTTTGAAATTACGACATTTTTTACCGAAAGTATGCCAATTACTGAGAGCGACGATGGGTCACATTTTGCCCGAACCCCCTTCCCCTGCAGTTTTCAAAATATCCGAAACATCCCAAATTCGACCCTTGAGCCGTATTTTGGAGCCAAATTCTGGCTCTCTGCATGTATTCGCAGTTTGAAATTACGACTTTTATACCGAAAATATGCCAATTACTGAAAGCAGCGAGGGATCGCATTTTTCCCAAACCCTCCCTCTTGTTTTCAAAATATCCCAAACATCCCAAATTCGATGCTTGAACCATATTTTGGAGCCAAATTCTGGCTCTCTGCACGTATTCGCAGTTTGAAATTACGAATTTTTATACCGAAAATATGCCAATTACTGAGAGCGGCGATGGGTCATATTTTGCCTAAATCCCCACTGCAGTTTTCAAAATATCCCAAACATTCCAAATTCGACGACTGAACCATATTTTGGAGACAAATTCTGGCTCTCTGCACTTATTCGCAGTTTGATATTACGAATTTTTATACCGAAAATATGCCAATAACTGAAAGCGGTGATGGGTCACACTTTGCCCAAACCCCCCTGCAGTTTTAAAATATATCACAAACATCCCAAATTCGACCTTTGAGCCATATTTTGGATCCAAATTCTGGCTCTCTGCACGTATTTGCAGTTTTAAATTAAGACTTTTTATACCGAAAATATGCCAATTACTGAAAGCGGTGATGGGTCACATTTTGCCCCCCCCCCCCTGCAGTTTTAAAATATATCACAAACATCCCAAATTCGACCCTTAAACCATATTTTGGAGCCAAATTCTGGCACTCTGCACGTATTCGCAGTTTGAAATTACGAATTTTATACCAATAATGTGCCAATTACTGAGAGCGGCGATGGGTCACATTTTGCCCAAACCCCCCTGCAGTTTTCAAAATATCCGAAAAATCCCAATTTCGACCCTTGAGCCATATTTTGGAGCCAAATTCTGGGTCTCTGCATGTATTCGCAGTTTGAAATAACGACTTTTATACCGAAAATATTCCAATTACTGAGAGCAGCGATGAGTCGCATTTTGCCCAAACCCCCCTGCAGTTTTAAAATATATTAGAAACATCCCAAATTCGGTCCTTGAGCCATATTTTGGAGCCAAATTCTGGCTCTCAGCACGTATTCGCAGTTTGAAATTACGATTTTTTATACCGAAAATATGCCAATTACTGAGAGCGGTGATGTGTCACATTTTGCCCAAATACTCCTGCAGTTTTCAAAATTTCCGAAACATCTCAAATTCGACCCTTGAGCCATATTTCGGATCCAAATTCTGGCTCTCTGCACGTATTCGCTTTTTGAAATTACGATTTTTTATACCGAAAATATGCCAATTACTGAAAGCAGTGATGGATCGCATTTTGCCCAAACCCTCCTACAGTTTTCAAAATATCTCAAACATCCCAAATTCGACGCTTGAGCCATATTTTGGAGCCAAATTCTGACTCTCTGCACGTATTCGCAGTTTGAAATTACGACATTTTATACCGAAAATATGCCAATTACTGAGAACGGTGATGGGTCACACTTTGCCCAAACCCCCCTGCAGTTTTAAAATATATCACAAACATCCCAAATTCGACCATTGAGCCATATTTTGGAGCCAAATTCTGGCTCTCTTCACGTATTCGCAGTTTTAAATTAAGACTTTTTGTACCGAAAATATGCCAATTACTGAAAGCGGTGATGGATCACATTTAGCCCACACCCTCCCTGCAGTTTTCAAAATATCCCAAACATCCCAAATGCGACGCTTGAGCCATATTTTGGAGCCAAATTCTGGCTCTCTGCACGTATTCGCTGTTTGAAATTACGACTTTTTATACCGAAAATATGCCAATTACTGAGAGCGGCGATGGGTCACAAACATGATTGAGGACCATATGTATTCATTGAGGACCATATGTATTAGAGCATACTTAGTCACTTATATATTAAAAGTACTGTGTTTTTTGAACCATTGGGGTTGTAAAGAAACGGAACGGCCTACCCGAAAAGTCGTAACATAAAAAGTTGTATATGTTTGCTAATGTATTATTTGATAAATGATTATTATTAATTTACGACGACTATAGAGGTTTCCCATTAGTTAAATTACTGTAGTCTGATTAAATGCTACTACAAAACCTATATAAATCTTGGGAAAGTCACAATGACCAGCGACACTAAAGTATAAAGTGTTAAATAGTAACAGGCAACTGTCGGCGAACGATAAATTAATTTCCAAATTTATTAGATGTTTTCCTAAATATAAAGATCGATAGGCTGGAATTTTCTGGATTATGGCCTAATTAAGGCAAAATATATATATTTTTACACGAAGAACAAATATCAGAGCATAGTCAGTGAGTAATAGAATAATAAGAGTGTGGTATTTCATTGTATAACAAGAGATAATGGACTCTTGTATAACAAGAGTCCATGGAAGCGATAATAGACGTAGTTTTACACAAAATAACGGTGAAAAAAAAACAGTAGAATCAAACGGCAAATGTTGACGATCTTTTTAAGAGGACAGGTTGGGGTGTTTGGGCAAAGTGTGACCCATCGCCGCTCTCAGTACTTGGCATATTTTCGGTATAAAAAATCGTGATTTCAAACTGCGAACACGTGCTGAGAGCCAGAATTTGGTTCCAAAATATGGCTCAAGGGTCGAATTTGGGATGATTCTGATATATTTTAAAACTGCAGGGGGGTTTGGACAAAATGCGACCCATCGCTGCTCTCAGTAATTGGCATATTTACGGTATAAAAATTCGTAATATCAAACTGCAAATAAGTGCTGAGAGCCAGAATTTGCCTCCAAAATATGGTTCAATCGTCGAATTTGGAATGTTTGGGATATTTTGAAAACTGCAGTGGGGATTTAGGCAAAATATGACCCATCGCCGCTCTCAGTAATTGGCATATTTTCGGTATAAAAATTTGTAATTTCAAACTGCGAATACGTGCAGAGAGCCAGAATTTGGCTCCAAAATATGGCTCAAGCGTCCCATTTGGGATGTTTGTGATATTTTGAAAACTGCAGGGAGGGTTTGGGCAAAATGCGATCCCTCGCTGCTCTCAGTAATTGGCACATTTTCGGAATAAAAATTCTTAATTTAAAACTGCGAATACGTGCAGACAGCTAGAATTTGGCTCCAAAATTTGGCTCAAGGGTCGACTTTGGGATGTTTGTGATATATTTAAAAACTGCAGGGGGGTTTGGGCAAAATGTGACCCATCGACGCGCTCAGTAATTGGTATAATTGGCATATTTTCGGTATAAAAAGTCGTAATTTCAAACTGCGAATACGTGCAGAGAGCCAGAATTTGGCTCCAAAACATTACTCAAGGGTCGAATTTGATATGTTTGTGATATATTATAAAACTGTAGGGAGGTTTGGGCAAAATGTGACTGTTACGACTCTGGGTTCTTTAGATGGAAACCAGAGGTCAAAATTGAGCTTATTAACGACAATATGGCAGGGCACGCATAGAGAGAGTTAGCTGTTTGTAATCATCCCTGCCAGAAGTACGATTATTTGTGTGGCTCACAAAGCATGTAGACTCTTAAACTTGTTGTGGATTAAGTAACATTGTTATAAGTTTAACTACCCGTAGAATGAGGAAAGTAGCAATATGAGGCATAAGGGGAAGATGTTTTAATGTGTATAGCTGTATGATCAATTGGGCTCTTCTCGGCACCACACACGCATGCGGGAGGGCTCGAGACTAAGACGGTCTTCTCTGCTGGCTGCTGTGCGGTTCGGACGCGCTCTCCTCTTTCCTCTTAATTCTTTATTTCTGTGACTTAGTTGGTTAAGTACTCCATTACTCAGTTTGTATATGTCTGGCATACCTATCGTTATATGTGTAGAGTAGTATACCTGGGGTGTAGTAAGGGTTATTTAAGTGTTATATTACCTGCTATGCTAACGGGGGTCCCCGTGTATCCACGTGGTCTCCTACCCTAAGCTGACCCCAGTGTGTTATAGTAGAGCTTTACCCTAGCTTGCTTTCAGTGTAAAACCTTGTATCCTGCCTAGGTGGACCAAGGTTTTTAACGTAAGATTGGGTGGTAAAGTTAGTATTAAATTGTTATTGGTGTGATTGTGTGTGGGGGGTGTTAAGGGGTTAATAAATAAGTAAGTTTGAACAGAGTATCCCTTATTCCTGTGTGGGAGTACAATAGTCATTTCCTAGATTAACCGGGTTTAGTAGCAAGCATTTATTACTGCGGATAGATTATTTTGGGGGCCGGGCCTTTTGATTCTCCCATATCTTGATACCTCTATTCTACTTACCCTTACCCCTTAATAGTACCAGTTTCCCCATAGCAAGTCAAACTTTTATTTATAACAAGTGGGGGCCTGTCCGGGATGAACTGTATTATTGTAAAAAATTAGATCTTTGAATGCCTAAACTAAAAAATTTTTGTTTCCGCAGAACGGTTGTGTGCTAGCCTAGGGTCCAGCTCACCTGGCGTAGGACATTCATTGCACTGACTGGACACCCAACTGGATCTCTTCACGATTAAGGTTAGTGTGGCCTTGTGTTAGGGGCCGTGCAAATTTTTGTTTTTTTTTCCAATTTTAATTTTAAATTTTTCTGTGGCTAGGAGCTGAAATTTTTAGTGATGTCATCTGACATGCAGAGACTGGCAGAGGAGCCTTCATTGGGGGAAATAAAGAAACTTACCAAGTCTAATTTAGTATTGTTAGGCAAGGAATTTGGTCTAGAATTAAATGCCGCAAATAAAAAGTGGATCTTGTTGAATGAAATACTACAACATTGTATCGATGAAGGACTATTGGCAGAAGATACTCCTTTATGCCAGCCTAGCCAAACAGAAAGTGCAGCTCATACAGAGAGAGAGTTAGCTCTAGAGTTAGCAAGAATAAAATTAGAGGAGCAAAGACTCAAAACCGAGGAGGCTAGAATTAGAGCGACTACCCCTAGACCTCCACCTACCGGGGATTCAAACCCCGGGCATTATGAGAAGAAGCATAACTTGCCTGAATTTTCAGAGTCGGATCCTGAAAGGTTTTTCAACCATTTTCAGAGATTGGCCCTGTCCATGACCTGGCCAAAGGAAGAGTGGGTGAAAATCCTACAGGGAAGACTCAGGGGTAAAGCCCAAGATATTTTTATTAATATGCCTGACGACGAGTGTTTTGATTATGATAAAGTCAGGGAACGAATTTTGAGGGCATATGAAATTACTCCTGAAGCTCACCGCCAAGCTTATCGCAACCTTAGGCCTACACACAACCAACCGTTCACGGAATTCGCGACTGATCAAAGTAGGCTGTTTGATAAATGGATTCGCTCGGCTAAAGCCGAAACATTCGAGGCATTGAAAGACTTAGTTTTAAAGGAACAGTTTATAGATAGTATGCCAGACATGGTAGCTCAGTATTTAAGAGGAAGGGTAGAGTTAAATTCTAAAATAGGGGATTTGGCCAAGATGGCAGAAAACTACCAGTTGGCGGGCAAAAGGCCCAATAAAAATAATTTTACCCCACAGAGTAGCAAAACTTATACCCACAGCCAGTCCAGACCAGCTCATTCTAAACCTTTACCTAATGCACCTTCTGTTTCAGACATAACTAACCCTGTTAAATTGTTTAGCCCCACGACACTCAAGAGTGAACCGAAGGGTAATTCGGTTAGTAATGTCTCTTCTCCCCGACGTTTTTGTGGTCATTGTAAAAGTTCAACCCACCATATTAGCCGTTGTTGGCAACTGTACCCGGAAAAAAACCCAATGCTCTCGTTGTGACACAGGGCTTGAGGCCTTCTGAAGGGTTAGGGAGTAAGACTTCCAACCCACAGTGGTTGGACCTGCTTACCCCATTCTTATCGAAAGGGAGACTACTTTTGTCTGAGGGTTCTTCCTGGAGGGACGTGGTGATCTTCCGAGACACCGGTGCCATCCAGACTTTAATTTTAGAGAGTGCTTTGCAAGGTGCCAATACTCTCGACACTGGAGAGGTGGTACTGGTCGAGGGTGTCACTAGTGATACTCGAGCAGTACCCCTCCGTAAGGTTACCCTGGAATCTGATTTCCACAAGGGTATTTGTACAGTCGGAGTCACTTCGTACCTACCTTTCCCTAATGTTGATGTAATATTAGGTAATGATTTAGCCGGGATAAGGTAGGGGACTCCAGACTGCCTGTTATGTTGCCTACCCAAAGGTTTGCCTGGATTCACCACCGCAGAGGATAATGTTGTGTACCCTGCGTGCGTGGTGACTAGGTCTATGGGACTTAAATGTAAGGGCAGCCCTGTGCTTGCCAAGGTGGTAAATCCCAAGGACACGAGGGACCTTCCGAGTGGTGAAAGCCCAGTGGACCTTGCGGACACATTCATGGCCCGACTCGATGACAGGGCCGAGGACATTGTGGAGAGCCTGCCACTGCCGCCTACCGAGAGTAGTGGGGAGGCGGAGAAACACTGTTGAGCCTCGGCCAATGGCATCTGACCAAGGCCTGGATGCCTCCTTCAGCGAGTTACAAAAAGCTGACCCCAGTCTTGCAGATTGTCACGAGACAGCCGTCTCTAGGGAGGAAATTGTAGACGCAGCAACTGGGTACTACTACAATGATCGGATTTTGATGAGAAAATGGAGACCTCAGAGTGCTCCCTTGTCAAATGAGTGGGAGGTAGTCCACCAGGTTATGTTTGCCGACCTGCTATTGAGAAAGATTTTTGTCAGCTGCCCATGATGATCCTATGGGGGACATCAAGGCATTAATATTACCTATCACAAAATCTGCAAGTATTTTTTTGGCCCAAGCTGAAAAGCGATGTGGCAAAATTTTGTAATGCATGTATTTCTTGTCACTTGTTGGGAAACCAAACCAGACTCCACCTAAAGCTCCTCTTAAGCCTATTGTCGTGCCGGAGGAACCATTTTCTCATGTCGTAATGGACTGTGTGGTCCATTACCTAGACAAGTCTGTGAATATTTACCTAATTACGATGATGTATCACGACTCGTTACCCAGAGGCTTTTGCTGTAAGGAACATCCGAGCAAAAACTGTGTTGCTCGTATGTTGCATTTTTTTTCCACTTTGGACTGCCTCGGGTTTTACAGACTGACAATGGTACTACTTTAAGTCTGATATTTTTGAACAATTTGTAAGGNCCTTGAAATTGTCTATGTTTAACTTTACAGCAAGTCTTTCAGCTGCATTTCTAATAGAATCAACTGAAACAGCAATTCCTTTCGCATGATGATGTGTAAACCATTTAAATACAGACGAGTCCAAATCCATATACTTAGCAGGTTTCAATGTTTTCCTGTTGCCTATTGCATGAGTTTGAGCAAAGAATTTCTTAATATTATCCTTCTGCTTTTTTATATCACAAATTGTAGCTTGCCGATGTTGAATTCTTGGGCGAGTCGAGTGACAGAGTCCACGCTCTGCTTTCTCTGTCAAGTCAACTGTCTGGTTAATTGACAAATGTTTTCTCTTTTGTTTTATACCTTCAATACTGTACCATGAATGCCGCTCTGAGACATCTTGACAGATTAAATGAGTTCAAACCGTAAAATTTGTTCAAATTTATCACGAAAATCCTTCGCACGCGAGCCCGACGTTTTTACCCCAGGAAGAGGAGAAGCACATGGTGCCAGCCATCTCATCCAGGCCCAACACGTTGACATGACCTGTGTTTATTTTATAGGCATACTCAAAATTTGATGTAGATATTGACTGTTACAAATTGTTTTATTTAAAATATTATTATTGTTATAATTAGAGAAATATTGTTATCTTGAAGTTTTATGCATTTTATAGAGCACAGTTCTGTATTAACCCTTAAGCTGTGCATGGCATACATATGCGACAGGACCTGATGGCAAAGTTCAATTTCTCAAATTTGCTCTAATTCTTTCCAATTTTTTGTGCATACTAGCAAACCCTGCAACTTTGTCTAAATGATCACAAACGTAACTTGAAAAATAAGAAAATAAATAATAATTATAAAATTCCTCCGAGGCTAAGGGTCCCCCCTTCTTCCAGCCAGAGGTGGTACTCCCTTCCATTATAAAATTGAATATTGAAAATTTCAGGTTTTGAGATCAGCTGCAAAAATATAAACTATCACCAATTGTTCATTTGATGTTATTATACTCTCAGAATAGTATATGATTTTCATTTTCATAGATCTAGAGTATATGTTTTCAGTCTAGTTTACTGTAAAAAATCGTCAATGTGGCATTTGAGTTATGCAAAAAATATAGAAAGAAAATTATAACTACAAACGTTTAGAGTTTGTGAAAAATCCAATCTAACTGGATTGTAGAACAGACAACTGTGCACATTATTTGTAACAATGGTGAGAATCAGTCAGAAACTAAATTTTTTTATGCTGACTCAAAGTTTCAGAGATAATTGAAGTTGAAGTTATTGACAATGAATAAGATAGTTCTAATTCATTAATTTACTTATATGTTTGATAAACATTGTTTGGCATTCGTACTCGAATATGTGAAAGTTGTAGGTCATGTGTTGGAATGATGTCAAGAAAAATTATCCCCCCTAAAAACTAAATATAGAGAAAATTATAATGATTTAGGGGCTAAAAATGTATACTTGATAGAAGTGATAAAGCCCTAATCTGGTCCCTAATCATCAAAACTGCCTAAAGAGAAAAAGAAAATAGAATTTGAAATCTGTGAAAAACTCAGTCAAAAAAATCAGTCCCAAGTTCTGCCAGTTGTGACTGATTTATTTGGTGACCAATTGACATAGTTAGGGATGTGTATGCACTCTCCAGGATGTAGAGGTTACAACAAAATGAGATAATAAACAAAGGAGACAAAAAATACACCCCTCCCAAAAAATATATATTTTGGATATTGGTGAAAGTAACAGATATTAACATTAGGCGATGCATTTTTATGATATATAACAAAATAGAGCATGATAACATACTCATTATCATTGGTATTATTATGTATACTCAGCAATGCTATACAGACACCAGCTGCATATCCACTTTGTGGACACTTCTTGCTACTATTCTTCTTCTTTGTACATTGGACAAGTGCTTGCATCTCTTTATTACTGCATTATCCCTCAGTTCCAGTTAATAGGAGCTGTTCTCCTTATCAACAAAATGTTCTCCTTTTTTTTAAATTGTCTAAAATACATTTCTGAAAATATTGGAATGAAACTTTCATGACGCTTAAGCCAATATGTTGGAGATTTGTTTAACATTTAATATTAATTTTCACATAATTCAAATATTTTTTGCCCAGCCCCAGCTTTTACAGCCCAGGCTGTAACAGCTTAAGGGTTATTGCACATGGTTTGTATTACATAGGCTGTCAGAGAGGGAGGGGGGAGGCAGCCGAGAACCTGCCCATACCCCCTTCCCCTTTCCTGCCCACCCTCCTTACTCCTGCCCACCCTCCTTACTCCTGCCCACCCTCCTTACTCCTGCCCACCCTCCTTACTCCTGCCCACCCTCCTTACTCCTGCCCACCCTCCTTACTCCTGCCCACCCTCCTTACTCCTGCCCACCCTCCTTACTCCTGCCCACCCTCCTTACTCCTGCCCACCCTCCTTACTCCTGCCCACCCTCCTTACTCCTGCCCACCCTCCTTACTTCTGCCCACCCTCCTTACTCCTGCCCACCCTCCTTACTCCTGCCCACCCTCCTTACTCCTGCCCACCCTCCTTACTCCTGCCCCCTCCTTACTCCTGCCCACCCTCCTTACTCCTGCCCACCCTCCTTACTCCTGCCCACCCTCCTTACTTCTGCCCACCCTCCTTACTCCTGCCCACCCTCCTTACTCCTGCCCACCCTCCTTACTCCTGCCCACCCTCCTTACTCCTGCCCACCCTCCTTACTCCTGCCCACCCTCCTTACTCCTGCCCACCCTCCTTACTCCTGCCCACCCTCCTTACTCCTGCCCACCCTCCTTACTGCTGCCCACCCTCCTTACTCCTGCCCACCCTCCTTACTTCTGCCCACCCTCCTTACTCCTGCCCCACCCTCCTTACTCCTGCCCACCCTCCTTACTCCTGCCCACCCTCCTTACTCCTGCCCACCCTCCTTACTCCTGCCCACCCTCCTTACTCCTGCCCACCCTCCTTACTCCTGCCCACCCTCCTTACTCCTGCCCACCCTCCTTACTCCTGCCCACCCTCCTTACTTCTGCCCACCCTCCTTACTCCTGCCCACCCTCCTTACTTCTGCCCACCCTCCTTACTCCTGCCCACCCTCCTTACTCCTGCCCACCCTCCTTACTCCTGCCCACCCTCCTTACTCCTGCCCACCCTCCTTACTCCTGCCCACCCTCCTTACTCCTGCCCACCCTCCTTACTCCTGCCCACCCTCCTTACTCCTGCCCACCCTCCTTACTCCTGCCCACCCTCCTTACTCCTGCCCACCCTCCTTACTCCTGCCCACCCTCCTTACTCCTGCCCACCCTCCTTACTCCTGCCCACCCTCCTTACTCCTGCCCACCCTCCTTACTCCTGCCCACCCTCCTTACTCCTGCCCACCCTCCTTACTCCTGCCCACCCTCCTTACTCCTGCCCACCCTCCTTACTCCTGCCCACCCTCCTTACTCCTGCCCACCCTCCTTACTCCTGCCCACCCTCCTTACTCCTGCCCACCCTCCTTACTCCTGCCCACCCTCCTTACTCCTGCCCACCCTCCTTACTCCTGCCCACCCTCCTTACTCCTGCCCACCCTCCTTACTCCTGCCCACCCTCCTTACTCCTGCCCACCCTCCTTACTCCTGCCCACCCTCCTTACTCCTGCCCACCCTCCTTACTCCTGCCCACCCTCCTTACTCCTGCCCACCCTCCTTACTCCTGCCCACCCTCCTTACTCCTGCCCACCCTCCTTACTCCTGCCCACCCTCCTTACTCCTGCCCACCCTCCTTACTCCTGCCCACCCTCCTTACTCCTGCCCACCCTCCTTACTCCTGCCCACCCTCCTTACTCCTGCCCACCCTCCTTACTCCTGCCCACCCTCCTTACTCCTGCCCACCCTCCTTACTCCTGCCCACCCTCCTTACTCCTGCCCACCCTCCTTACTCCTGCCCACCCTCCTTACTCCTGCCCACCCTCCTTACTCCTGCCCACCCTCCTTACTCCTGCCCACCCTCCTTACTCCTGCCCACCCTCCTTACTCCTGCCTGCCTTCCTTACTTTTGCTCAAAGCACAATACCCAAAAATAATTATTTAATTTTTCAAAACATTTACTATATTTTGGTGGGAAAAATTTAGTCATAGAAACCTTAAATTTGTTTTATTTTGCCTTAATAGGTAACACTGCTTCCAGTCTCTGCTCGGCTCCCAAGGACGATAACAAACACAACTTCTGCCCATTAATGATGGTAAGGACAATTTTATTCTTACTCTACTACCAGTGTGTGTGTGTGTGTATCATGATATTGTCATTAACTAGTGATGGTGAGTGTATTAATCTTGGTGTTTTCATTACCCAGTGATGGTGAGTGAATTAATCATATTGTCATTGCCCAGTGATGGTGATTGTATTCATCATATTGGCATTACCCAGTGATTTTGAGTGTATTAACCCCTTAACTGCGCGGCCTCCAAATATGACAGCCCCCCAGTGCGCAGGAAATAAAATCTCTGGAGAAAATTCTTTTCTGTTTTTAATGTGTCAAAAACCCTTCCCTGAGTAAGGGTATAGTAACAGAAGGTCGAAATTTTAAGCACTTTAGCTGCTATGGGGTCGGTAAGTTCGTGCGTGACGTCATCATTCCCTGGTCGCCCGTGGCATACGCCCCCGGAGCCAGAAAGGCGCTTGGGGCTGGATGTGCGAATTGCCGCGAATATATTTTTGTTCATTTTCTGCGCACAGTTCAAATACATTTTATATGCTTTTACGTGCCAATCCTATGTATAATGAACTCGTACACTATATTATGGCAGTAGAACATCTGTACTGTCCGAAGACACTGTGTCACGTGCATGACACATGTGTACACATATCTGGCACATATTTCCATTGTATTATGCTAATTTATGTATATATATATACAGTCTATTTACACAGTATACACTATCACACACTATATACATTCACCATGAACAAATTCAAAACTCCATGAGTTTCAGCTGCCACACCCACCATACTGTTATTGTTTGTATTACACTATTTATACATGTTATGTATACCTATCTACATGTTTTAATCACCAGAACTATGCAAGTAAGCTGGTATTGTGTCCAAACTTTACAGTGGCCACCATACACTGCATGAAAAATCACACAGCAGCCAGCAGACGATACTACGATTACATCACCTCCCTCACCAAAATAGCTCCTCCCAATATACTCCTGTTGCTGTTACTACACTATATACACACATTGTATATACCCATGTACATATGTGTTCACCATAGTGAACTACTAAGCTAGTATGATGAGCAAAGCAAGAGTGGCTGCCACACAGTGAGGCTACCTCGATTCTCTCCCTCACTCCCTCACCACAATTACTCCTCCCACAATACTAAGCACAGTGCTTATTATCACCACAATCCTGCTTTTATCACAGTACTGGTCACTAATCCTGTAAATACATAATTGACCACAAGTTTATTTTCTAAAGGAACCTAAGAAGTCGTTTGAAGATTCCTTGATGGCTCTTCTATAATACTATCATGGCTAAATAAAACAAGTTATATATATATTTTGACATTATTAGGCGATGCTGTGGTCACAAGCTGAACAGCAGTGCTGTGAGCTCATGCTGCATGCGCCAGCCTTGGTTGCTCACTCACTACTGAGGTTCTCACACCCGGGAATGTGGACCACGATTTTTTTTAAAGATGGCATCTGTTTACGAGAGCCCTGAGGAAACTGACGTGAACTCCATGTAGCCGCAGGAGTTTTGAATGGAACGTGAAAAATACAGGTACCTGGAGGCGCGTAGCGCACCCCAGGTGTGGGCATGCAGGCGCGTTGCGCAGTGAAAGGGTTAATCATGGTATTATTAACCAGTTATGTTGAGTGTATTAACCCTCTGAAATGCATTAGCGCCTAATTTCGCTCGATCAAGGGGTGCGCATAACACCTTAACCACTGCACTGCGCCAAACAACAAATGCTGTTCGCCAATTACTGCGCCAACCGACAAAAGTTTATTTTTTTTTTCGTACAGTCAAAACACGCTCGCGGTAGGTTGATACAAAATGAACTCTTGGGACCTCCAATGAGAGGCAGCCATCTTTGAAAAAAATTCCCAGAATATCATAGGGCTGCTGGCTGGGTTAATACTGAGTGAGCAACCATGGGTGGCACACGCGCCCCTGGCTCCCAAACACCTGTCCGACGCAGTGTTGAAAGATCGCTCTCTGTCAGTGAAATTCAGACCTTATTGCTTGAAGAACATAAGGGTCATGATATTGATGAAGCTAAGCGCAATAAGGACCTAACACAAAGGTCGGATGCAAGTGATACAGCACGTATTAGGACGATACAGCGAGCGTATCCATTTGTAGCTGTGAGTGCCACCCTTGCCCACCTATGCCATCTCCAATTTATATAGGTGATACATAGATGAATCGTTTTCTGGGTTCAGTGATGAGGCATCTGATACAAGTAGCATAGATGAACAGTGTTAGCGGCTTCCATGGTGGTGTTTTTCATAGATATTTTCAAGATTAGCTGAATCTCTTCCAGAATGGCTGAATCTCTTCCAGATTGACTGACAATTTCCGAGGATGACTGAATCTCTTCCAGAATGGTTGATCACTTCTAGATTGACTGACACTCACCATAAATGACTGAATCTTCCAGTCAGGGACCTTACAAAGCAATCTTTTCAGGACTACCTTACGCATTGATCTTTTCCTATAATCTTTTCAAGACTACCTTATGCTTTACAAGCTTGGCTACATTCCACTTACAAGTACTAAAGCCAAGGGTGTACATGAGTGTGTTATTTGCAAGCACACAGAACAAAGAAACAGCGAAAATCTCTCTGTACCTGGTGCAATGAGAATGAAGTCGCGCTTTGTACCATGGACTACTTCATTGATTATTACTCACTTCTGAAGTACTGATTGTATAATACAATGTGTTATTGTGTAAATAGTGTGAGAAACTATACATATTGTAATTTTAGTAAGTAAAGTAAGTGGAATTTTGTATTTATTTTTACATAGACATGTTCAGGGAAGGGAATTTATCATTTTACAAACAAAAAGATTTTTTGAGAACACTTGATTTCATGCGCACAGAGGGAATGTCACAATAAACTCGGCGCATCACAGTGGTTAAGGTACTCGTAGGTATATTGTAGGGTTCAAAACTTTGGTACAAGATGGATTCCTGAGGTATTTGCCAGCTTGAAAAAAATTCCCAGCATTCCCCACGGTCATGGGTAGGCTCATATTCAAGGTAGCAACCATTTCATATGTATCCATATTGAGCTCCTAGTCTCTAGTTGGCCATGTTTATGAGAAAACACTATCTGATGTTGAAATATAGGGCATATTGCTTGAAGATGTGCATGTCAGTGATTTTGATAACTCAAATCTGGAAAAAGACCTAAGAAGATGTCTGATACTAGTGATATGGATATTGAAGTGAACGATGTGAAGAGTATGTACAGTACACAGCTCTCACAGCCCTGCCATGCCGGCCTAGGTCATCACCATCAGTGGAACAACACAAATGAATTTTTGCATGTTCTAGTGAACATTTAGCACCAAATGCAATTCGTTCGGACTATCCTGGAATTCTTTAGAGTGGGGTTCTTTAGAGTGAGGATGCACTGTAATTGAATCACTAATATGCTCACAATACTTTTTGAGTATAGCGATGGGTCACACATTTTATTATATAAATATATCACACTACACACTATTGAATAATATTACTTGAAAAAAATGAAAAAAATCGAAGACATTGATATAATTAAGTAATAATATTGATATAATTAAGTAATAATATCTTTGTGGCAACTCCCGCCTGACAGCTCGGGTGAAGCTGACCGCCTCCGATGATTACTCTGTCAACGCCTCACTTTTGCCAGACTTCCTCGCCCTATTGTGACCAAAATATGTCACAAATTATTTTCTATTTTTCCCGTGATCAGGAAACACAAATGAACACTTTTATAAGACGTGTTGCACGCTAAAATCGCAAGAGCAGCCCAGGGGTTAACAAAAACCAACTAATAATATCAGCTGTTTCGCGGCCTGATAAGGGTATCGACATCATAAAACCAAAACACACAGAGTCCCTGATGAAGGTAATGCCGTCATCAATTAATGCATTTTTAAAATTTCATTTATTGTCCGAATATTATGGGATTGGTTTTAAATGTGCCCCTTTATATTATGAAGAATTTGATAGCAAAATGAATGACGTAGCACGAAAATTGAGGTTAGAAAGCTGAAAAGAGTACAGTTCATTGATAGCAAAATGAATGACGTAGCACGAAAATTGAGGTTAGAAAGCTGAAAAGAGTACAGTTCATTCTCACTAATGAACCCCACTCTAGCGAATTCCCAGAAGATCCGAACAAATTTAATTCGGTACTAAATGTTCAGTGGAACATACAAATGTTTGATTAAGCGAGGATTGTTCATCCAAGCAGTCACCGAGACCGAGCGTTGGAGGTGGCTGTCATCAACTATGATTCGCCAAAGTATAAACAGTTATACAGTGTTTTATTATGCTTACCCATTGTTTCTAGGGAGAAATGGTTGAAGGATGATAAAATTGTGTCAGGGGTCATTGGTGAGAGTTGTTGTCAGGGGGCAAGTGGTGTCAGTAGTTAGGGTTTATTGTTAGGGCACAGGTGGCGTAAGTTATTCTCATGGAAGGCAGGTTGTCAGTGGTGCAAGTTGTCAGGGAAGATGGAGTAATAGTGGTGTCAGGGGAGGCAGGTTGTGTCAGTGGAGAGCTCTGGCTTGAGTTATCATGTAAATGGCAACACATGGCTGGCGCCTATATGTTCCACCTCGATAGTTCACTCACTGTCTGCTCTTCACCAAATTAGCTGAGAAAATGTTACCATTTCAGTTGTTTGTAACACACAGCTCTATCATATTCTATAGTCAAAATGAATAATTCATAATAAATGGTGGTGTCAGTGGTGAGAGGATGTATTAGGGGGGTGGAAAGAGAAGGAGGGTGAGTGTTGACGCGAACTGACTGCTGCACCACGTGCCTGTATCGATACTAAGCTCACTTGCTGCTTTTGACAATGTTAGGAGAGAAAATTTTACCATTTCAGTGGCTTGTAATGCATCGCTCTACCATATTCTGTAGTCAAAATGAAGAATTCATAATAATGTGTGGGGTCAGTGGTGAGGGGATGTATTAAGGTGGGTAAGGAGGCAGCTAGCCTCTATGCAGTCAACATTGGACCGAGTCTGGTCGAGGTCTTGGTCCAAGGCCTAGTCTAAAGTCTGGCCTGAGGCCTGGTCTGAAGTCTGGCCCGAGGCCTGGTTTGAGGTCTGTCCCAAGGCCTGGTCTGGGGCCTGGTCCGAGGCCTGGTCCGAGGCCTGGCCCGAGGCCTGGCCCGAGGCCTGGCCCGAGGCCTGGCCCGAGGCCTGGCCCGAGGCCTGGTCCGAGGCCTGGTCCGAGGCCTGGTCCGAGGCCTGTCCGAGGCCTGTCCTGAGGCCTGTCCCGAGGCCTGTCCCAAGGCCTGTCCCGAGGCCTGTCCCGAGGCCTGTCCCGAGGCCTGGCCCAAGGGCTGGTCCGAGGTTTGGCCTGAGGCCTGGTCTGGTCTGGTCTGGATCAAGGCTTAATCTGGCCCGAGACCTTCCAGTCTGGCCTCCGCCACCCCCCCCCCCCCTCTACTGTAGTTGTTGTTGTTGAGTTAGGGGCGACGACGATTGTGGAAGCGGATGCGCCCCGGCGTACCCGTGAAGAGTGAATCGCGAAGCCAGGAAAGGTGAAACGCCAAGCCAAAACGCGAAACGAGTGACGCCAAGCGCTAGAAACTAATATGGCACACGGCAAAGAAACGCACAAAGGGAGAGGCAGAAGCACATAATATAACAGAGCAAACAAACAGCCAGAGGGGCACACAGCATGTCATAGAGCAAATACACAGGAAATCAGAGCACATACTTGCCCGGGAACCTGGCCCACGGGAACCGTACATTGAATGCCTCCCAGAGCACTCATTGCAAAGGGTCTCGTCCATCCACTGGGGACGCCATAACATCCAGAACCGGGGCAACAAACACCTGCAAACAGGGGACCCAGATGGTAGTACTCATGCCGTCAGACAGCAGTAACTCGGCAATCTCCGAGCAGTGACCCGGCGGCATCACAGACGCTGGCAACACGTCCCTCAGGGCCCCGAGCACACCACCAGACGACAGCAGGGAACCCGGATGGCAGGCATCCTTCCATGACGCCACCACCAGGCCACGCCCAGCACCAGAATCCACACCATCCCTGGCAGCAGAAGCCACCACCCCCCACTGCAGAGAGTTCTCCGGCGGAGAAAGAACCAAAGGCACGTCCCAGACACAGGCACCAGCACCAGCAGGCACATGGACCTCCGCCACCACGAACTGCGGAAACATCAATGTATCCGTATCCACACCGTCAACACCCGAAGACCCACAGTCACTGAAGTCACCAACATCGGCCCAGGCAGAAGATGAACGCCGGGAACGTTTGGGAACCGGCCGGATATCGTCAGAGCCGGAAGCAGACCCAGAAACACGGGTACCACGAGCCGGATGAACCGACGCCCAACAGCAGCAGCCTCTACCACGGGGAACCGGGCCACACACAGCAGGAGGCTCCGCAGCCACCCCAGTGCCCAGCACATCCAGGACCCGAGTCACGGACACAGGGCCAGGCGCAGCATCCGAAGACGAGGGAGAAGACATTGACATCACACAGGGAGCACCAGGAGGGCCCACGGGAGCAGCTTGGACAGCGACAGGATCAGGCAGACCAACCGACAATACTGCAATACCCGGACGAGGGTCGGCAACAACCGGAGGAACGTTAGGCGTCGCCGGGGGAGCTGCAGCAGCAAATGGGATGCGCACCTCATCATCACCGGAGACTGCCTCTAGTGGGAGCGGCGGGAAATCCTCTTCTCGGAACAAGTTGACAGGAGCAGCTGGGGCCTCGGAGCACCCGGCAGCCTGATGCCCCAACAGGCCACACCAGAAACAGATACGAGGCTGCCGGGCATAATACACCCGGACGTAGTATCCCATAAGCCGGACAGAAGAAGGTATATCCGACCGCAGGCGCATCCCCAACGTGTGAATGTTCGTTTGCCTCCCAGCATACTGCCCTGAGGGGAGCGTGTTCACCTGCATGCTGACAACAGTACCAAACCCTCCAAAGTAACGCCGGAGGAGGTCTTCAGGGAACTTCAGGGGCGCACCATGGACACTGACACAAGTCAAGGCACCACTGCGGTCCGAAATTGCCACAGAGCCGGCATCATCCGGCAACGGCAACGTACGCCCCTCGTACCGACGGAGGAAGTCCCAGTACTCTTCCTCACTCACGAACTTAATAACAACCCGGTGGGCCGTAACAAGCTCCACACTGTAGATAGCCTCCACCGGTATACGAAACATGTCACACATCACCATCTCAATGGTCGTATAACCAGCCTTACAAGTGAACTCCAGGCCCACGGAATTCACACGCACAACAGGAGGAAGATGGCCCCCCATGTCAGAACCGCCACGTCAACACGCAGCCAGGCAAGCAACAAAACTGGGTGGGCAGAGACGCCCACACCTCCTGGCGACCAAAACGGCAAACAACCCCAACAGCCACGGAGGGTCGGTAAACGTCCTCACTCCACGGCTACTAGCAGTTCCCCCCTCTACTGCGGATATGATACAAACTACCCCCCCCTTCCCTCCCACCCACACCTGACTACTACCGGCGGCCCGCCAACCACCTCTCCTCTCTTCAGTTTGTTGAGAAAATTATGTGATTTTGTTTAATTGGAATGAATAATGCTCATATATGTAGAATTTTTAATCCAAATTGTTTGTAAGTGATTGTTCTATCAAATACCTGTTCTATAGTGAAAATGAAGACTTCATAATAAATGAATTGTTTATGAATATATATATATATATATATATATATATATATAATATATATATATATATATATATATATATATATATATATATATATATATATATATATATATATATATATATAGACTGATACAGTTGGCTTTTGGAAATCCTGGCCATTACATCATATTTACGGCCACAAATAACAGTCACATAGTTTTGATTTTAATATGGAATTGTTTACCATTGATTGTTCTATCATGTGCCATGTTCAAAATGATAAATACATAATAAATAGATTTTCTGTGATTTATTGTTTTGTCGATAGAGGATGTAGGACCTCTGTTATTTTCACATGAAGGGGAGAGACAGCTTGGGGCTGACAGGTAGAACGAATTCCGCAGTGAAACGAATCAGCCTCGCCTCATATAACACCTACGCCTCGTTCAAGTGAGGACACACTGTACAGACAGTATCCACTCAATTTAACGGCCTCTTTTATACCGATCTGCCGGTATTAACGACCGGTTTGGGAGCCTGGTATCTGGAGCCTCCTATACCGGTCTGGCGGTCGATATTACCGACGGTCTTTATTGGGTTTGGTTTGGCATCAGCAGCCCCTCACATGGCGACCAGGCGATCATCCAGAGTGGTATATTAAATCTTAACTTTCTTTCAAAATGATTCAGTTTTATGAAGAAAATTCTAAATTATTATTAATAAAATATTTTAAAACAATTGTTATTAAACAAAATTCTTTGTTTTCTTATTAAATACCTTTTATAGTATACGCAATAGGTATTTTGTTTCCCACGGACCTAGAACGTACTGCGCCTGGCCATGTGACCGCTTTGTTTACTGTTAACTCGCGTTGCTGAGAGCAATGTCTCAGAATATTAGCCAGAGAAAATCAGATTCAGACAAAAATAGATAAATTCATGATTTCTACGGTTTGTGAAAGCACCCACTGGGAATTCAACAAGTCATGCAGCATCCGCTGGCAACGTGTGCCCTACAAGCCATGCTGCACCCGCCGATGCTGAATTCCCATCAGCATGTCGTGCAGCCTCCGCTGGCAACGAATGCCCTGCAAGCTATGCTTCACCCGCTGATACTGAATTCCCATCAACATGTGTAGCCTCCGCTGGCAACGAATGCTCTGCAAGCTATGCTTCACCCGCCGATACTGAATTCCCATCAACATGTCGTGTAGCCTCCGCTGGCAACGAATGCTCTGCAAGCTATGCTGCACTCGCCGATACTGAATTCCCATCAGCATGTCGTGCAGCCTCCGCTGGCAACGAATGCTCTGCAAGCTATGCTGCACCCGCCGATACTGAATTCCCATCAGCATGTCGTGCAGCCTCCGCTGGCAACAAATGCTCTGCAAGCTATGCTGCACCCGCTGATGCTGAATTCCCATCGACAAGTTGTGCAGCCTCCACCGGCAACGAATGCTCTGCAAGCTATGCTGCACCCGCTGATGCTGAATTCCCATCAAAAGTCGTGTAGCCTCCACTAACGATATAAAATATGATTGAAAGGCATATAAATTAGTGTAAAAAGTGTTGATAGAGTACAGTATTGTAAGTGTTAATGATTATTTAAGCCTTGACAAAACGATACTGTACAGTGTAAATATACAGTAGAAACAATTTTCAACTGTGAATTAGAATTAGAACTCGTGTGAATTAGTAGTAAGGCTAGCTGTTGTGTGAAGTGAATGCCTGAAAATAAGTGTTCATACTGTATGTACCCTGTATATAGTACTGAACAATATAAAACAAGTGCTGCAGAGGATGACGTAATCTTCAGCTTCATTAAAAGTAAGTCAATTTACCAATTTTATTATAGTATTTCAACATAGTTTTTTTTTCAACAAAAGCTACATATTAATCTCTGCAAATGTATATTCTATCATTAGCAGAGAAAAGGTGAGCTCAAAATATTTCGTCTTGGTTAGCTCTGTGACAAGTCTCGATCGCCATTGTTATGGCCTGGCCGCCACAGTCTGTGTCATACAGTAACATTAAAAATACATTACCTGCACTGTTCAGGGTAAAACAAAACACATCCCTAAAGTTTTATTGAGAAAATATTAACAATCACTGATGATACCTGAAATATTTTGCAATACAAAGGAATGAACCAATTTTTTCCCACCTGTGTTCCCAGACCGTGTTCACACATCATCCATGCAGCAGCCACCAGCTGGCTTAATCGTCGGCGTGGCACTAAATTGGAACGCAATTACACAATGAACTTGATTTAATTTCAGTTATACAGTATAAAATATATCCTACCTAAATGTTACTTGAAAAATTACCCGACCCGACTTAACTTCGGAAATAACGGAGCTCCGGAAATAACGACTAGGGTACAGCCCCATATAGGTTGTTATATTGAGTGGATACTGATATAAACATTTGAGTGTGGTTTGTGCGCTCATGGCCAATGCTCAGCCTTCCTTGCGGTGTGCGCCAGGCCGCCTGCCGGGCCAGCAAGAGAGTTAATATTGACCTCTCTAAGCCTGATAACCCTCAAGTTGCTAGTTTCCTCAAGTGTATGAATTCCTGCTTGTTCATACCCTTAATTACTAAACCTTCCAGAATTACTGAAACGACTGCCTTTACTCTTGACCACATCTGGACTAACATACCTCTCCACTTACCTCAGGAATAATCACTGATAGGACCACAGATCATTACCCTACATTTCTTCTAACCAACATTAATAAACCTGCATCTGTAACACAAGATTTAACCTGAGGTGTGTAGCAGTATTTACAGCATGCACAAACAGACAAGGAATATACTGGGTTTGCAAAAATGACAGGTAATATGGGAAAACATAACTCAACTGATGAAAAAGATTCCCGAGTCACAGAGATTAACATTCACAGAAAAGCTACCTGTCATATATGCGGACTGTGAAAAGACAACACTGGATAACAACCAAAACTCAGGAACAGGTAGTTTAGAGAACCACAGCAGTAGTGTGGAGGGAGAGGGTATTGTGGTACAAAACAACAGCAATATTGCAGAGCCAGGTAATATAAACAATGAGAGCAACAGTGGTAAAGTAAATAAATAAATAGATATGTTTATTCAGGTAAGGTACATACATACAAGTGAATTTTACATAAATTGATCGATTTATAGATAGAGCTAGTACATACAATGCTTAACCCTTAAAGTGCGCATCACGTCATATGACATGTTGGACGTTGTTCCAGTCAACTGCGCATCATGTCATATGATGTGTTGGAGTACTACGCAAGATTTAAATGGCCCGCGGATACACGGGGTTCACCACACCTTCATCAGGGCTCTTGTAAACAGACGCCATTTTTTAAAAAAATCGTGGGCCAAACTCCCGGGTGTTATTGGCCTCAGTATTGAGTGAGCAACCAAGCCTGACGCACGCAGCATGAGCTCACAGCACTGCTGTTCAGCTTGTGACCACAGCATCGCCTAAAAATGCCAAAATATACTTGTTCATGCTATTATGTAGCGATGATATTATATAAATAAATAAATATAAATATGTTTATTCAGGAAAGGTACATACATAAAGAGATTTTACATAAGTGGATCGATTTATAGATAGAGCTAGTACATACAATGCCTAAAGCCACTATTACGCAATGCGTTTCGGGCAAGAAAACATTAATATCTAAAACTTAATACTAATTGAGCAAAAAGAATAAAATGTTTTGAGAACAGATACAAATAAAGGTACAAAAAAAGGGGGGGAACATGACTGAAAAGCAGCACAAATACAATATGTAGACAAACAGCGTTGAATAAAAAAAAAAAAAATAAGACATGGGTTGACAATAGAGGGGTAAGGTAGGTTACAGGGAGTTTATCAGGTAGTGTTTAGTTTTAATCTTAAACTGGTTGAGAGAGGTACAGTCTTTAACATGGTTGGGAAGGTCATTCCACATTCTGGGTCCCTTGATTTGTAGAGCATTTCTAGTTTGATTAAGTCGTACTCTTGGAATATCAAAACTGTATTTATTTCTGGTGTGGTGCTCATGGGTTCTGTTACAGCTTTCAATGAAGCTTTTGAGGTCAGGATTGGCATTACAGTTCAGCGTTTTATATATGTATAATACACATGAGAGAATGTGCAGTGACTTAATATCTAACATATTGAGAGATTTGAGTAGGGGTACCGAGTGATGTCTGGGGCCAGAGTTGGATATTGTCCTAATAGCAGCTTTGTGTTGAGTAATTAGAGGACGTAAATGATTTTGGGTAGTAGAACCCCAAGCACAAATACCATAGTTGAGATATGGATAGATGAGGGAGTAATAGAGAGTCACCAGGGCAGGGCGGGGTACATAATATCTGATCTTAGAAAGAATGCCAACAGTTTTTGAAACTTTTTTTTATATTTAGAATGTGTCCCTGGAAATTAAGCTTGTGATCAATGAGAACGCCAAGGAATTTGCCATCTAATTTGTTACAAATTTGGGTATTGTTAATCTTGAGATTTATTTGATTAGAGGATTTATTGCCAAACAGAATATAGAAAGTTTTGTCAATGTTAAGGGTGAGTTTGTTGGCAGTTAGCCAAAGATGGACTTTATTAAGCTCGGTATTTACTGTGGCATTTAGAGCAAGGGGGTCAGGACTGGAGTAAATGAAGGTTGTGTCGTCAGCAAATAGAATTGGTCTAAGGTGTTGGGAGGCATTTGGAAGGTCATTAATGTAGATGAGAAAGAGGAGAGGGCCAAGTATACTGCCCTGAGGAACACCAATGTTGATGGGTAGGGTAGGAGAAATTGAATTGTTCACAGAAACATACTGGAGTCTGTCAGTAAGGTAAGATTTGAGGTATTGCAGGGAGAGTCCTCTGACTCCATAATGATGTAATTTAAGAAGAAGGTTTTGGTGGTTGACAGTGTCAAAAGCCTTACGCAGGTCCACAAATAACCCAACAGGGAACTCATTTTTATCAAGAGCTGCATGAATTAAGTTAATCATACTAATAAGTGCATCGTTAGTGCTTTTTTTAGGTCTGAAGCCATATTGGCAAGAGCTAAGTATATTGTGCTTGGCTAGATAAGAGTAAAGCTGCTTGTAGATTAGTTTTTCAAAAATTTTTGATAAGTTAGGCAGGATTGAAATAGGTCTGTAGTTGTTAACATCAGTGAGATCACCACATTTGTGGACAGGGGTTACTCTCGCTTTTTTTAGAATATCTGGGAAGGTTTGGAGTTCAAGTGACTTGTTGAAGAGCAATGTAATTGCAGGGGCTAAGGATCTGGAGGCTTTTTTGTAAATTAATGTCGGAATCTCCTCAAGGGCACTAGACTTGGTTTTAAGGGAAAGGATTATCTCATTGACATCAGTGGAATTAGTAGGCTTTAGGTACAGAGACTGTGGATAGTTACCTGTAAGGTAGTCCTTAACCTCAGTACTGGAAGAAGGAATATCATTTGCAAGGGATGACCCAATGGAAGAGAAGAACCTATTGAACTCAATAGCAGAATCAGAGGCTGAAAGCTGACCATCGTTATTTGACAGGAGTGTTGGTTTGTTGTTTAAAATCTTCTTTGATCCCAAGATTTGTGAAATTGTGCTCCAAGTTTTTTTAATGTTGCTCTTTATTTGGGTAAATTTATCTTCGTAGTATTTAGTTTTGGCTCGTCTAATTATCTTAGATAGCAGTAAAGAGTAATTCTTTGAGAATTCTTTAGAGACGGTTCCTAGCCTATACTTCTTCTCAAGGTCATGTTTTTATTAATGGATTTAAGTATTCCCTTTGTAAGCCAGGGATTGTTAAGCCTTTTGGTAGTGACTTGTTTTGTAAGCATAGGACAGTGGGTGTTATAAAGGCTTAGAGTTTTTTGAAGAAAAGATTGTACTGCTAGGTTGATGTCCCCTATGTTACCTAACTCTGACTCCCAGTTGACATTATCAGCAGCAGTTATAAAATTGCCTATAGCAGATTCATTGTGCAGCCTAAAACTTATCTCCCTTGACTCTAGAGGTGGTTTGTTAATGTTAGTTAAGAGAAATGTGGGGTAATGGTCTGTAGTACTGTCGGTGATTATACCTGAAGTAAGCGGAGAGGTTATGTTGGTCCAGATGTGATCTAGAGTCGTGGCAGTACTATCAGTGATTCTGGTAGGTCTAGTGATTAAGGGTATGAGGAAGCAGGAATTCATACAGTTGAGGAAGCTAACAGTAGTAGGGTGCTCAGGCTCGCAGAGGTCAATATTAAAGTCCCCTGCGATAATTAGATGGTTTTTGTTAAGTCTGTTATCGAGTATTAGATTTCTAAGGTTTGAATTGAATTCGGGCACATCAGTGTTAGGAATCCTATAGACTGCTCCCACAGACAGGATAGACTCGGTACCCTTTACTCTGAAACTGGCGAAGATATACTCCCCACAGCAGTCTCTAGTTCTAATTACTTTTAAGCATGTTAGTTCATGATGGTAGTAAAGAGCAGTACCACCACCTCTCTGAGTTTGACGACAGTTGTGAATTGCCAAGTAGTTAGGCATGTTAAAGAGTTGAGTAGTATCCTCTTTCAACCATGTTTCAGTAAGTATAATAAAAGTGAATTTGTTGTCAATAGTTTCAATTAAGGCACTAACATCATCGAAGTGTTTACCTAGGGATCTAACATTTAAGTTGATTACAGAGATATTGTGATTATGTGATAATACATTGTTTACATCATTTGCTGTAAAATATCTGCAGTTCAGATCATTAAAGTGATGATTGTCATAGATAGTGGATAAGAGGTTTAGTTCAGGGTCTAAACTTGCCTGCATAAAAAGGATGGTTGCAGGAATACAAGGCAGGAATGGCAAATTACAAAAAAGAATTAAGACATAAAAGGGGAATATATATATAAAACAAGTCTATACAACACACAAACAAAATGAACAAAAAATGAGGTAGCTTACAGGTACTCTCAGGTACACTAGCTGTAAGTAAATAATTTCCATAAATGAGACACAGGCAAAGCCAGTGGTACAATGGAGTAAGAGAGGATGGCGAGGCTAGGCAACCTTAGTAATAAATGAATTCAGAGAAAAAGTTGAGTTATAAACATAGGTTAATTTAAGCTAAGGATTATTTACTAAAAGTAGTAAGTTATGACCGTATACTTAAGAGGCATGAAGATATATTTAAGCACTCGGTTAATTGTGCCCAGAAAATGACTAGTAAAAGGTAAATTAAAAATTAATTAAAAAAGTGAAACAAAAAGAAATTAGGATACCTAGCCCGCACTACGTGACAAGGGGATTAATTATGTTGACTCATTAAGAGCGCTAATAAAGTTAGACAGACCACATTGGTTGAGGAAGGTGTTGAGGTTATCCTCATTAGTAATTGTAAACATTTTACCTGTTGATGTTTTCCTAACTTTAATCAAGCCATCTCTAACGAAGCACTGATGAATCGCGTCTGGGTTTTGATGACGGATTTGATGCAGGCGGTAGAGGAGGTGCTGTCTTTTTCTAAAGAGTGCATAAACGAAGGAGTTGGGATGAAAGACGGAGATGGCTCCAAAAAAGATGCGGCCATGACAGGCACAGGTAGAAATATCTTGAAAAAAAAATAAAAACTGAAAATATTTGCAAATTCTATGCACAAGGAATTTGTATATATGGGAAATTAGGTGCAAAATGCACTTTTCTGCATCCTCGAAAAAGCAGAAACTTGTTGGCGAGGGGTATAAGCCATTTTAGAACAGAGTGCAGATACTTCCACCCTAAACTATGTAAATTTTCAATTAGAGACAAAAATATTACAATCTTCAGTGTCCAGAATTCCACGTGAGAGGTACATAACATTATAAACGGGAAGATCAATATGAAACTACGGTGTACTGGAAATTTTTTAGAGGAAGGCAGAAACATATCAGAGAAAGGAACAGGCAGATAGAACCACTGCAATATTACAGAGGGAAAGGGAGATACCCACAAGACGGGAAAACAAATCATCTACAAGTACACAGTTACTACACCACACAACTACCAAAACTGGATGAACCACTGTCAAAACGACACTCCCTGGACATGGGTGGAGAGGAGAGAGAACTACCAAAGCCCACCAGAAGTGACACCCAATATGGGAAATCATTCATATTTGCAGACATACAAGGCTTAAAATCAAAATCAAGAAATAAAGTTAAGTTCATAAATGGCCTTCTAATAGAATCGAACTCAATATTTGGTGCATTTACAGAAACCCACACAAAAGACCACATGGATAGTGAATTCTGGATCCCAAATTATAATCTATTTAGATGTGACAGAGTAATTAGGTCAAATGGAGGAGTAGGTCTGTATATTAAAGAGGAACTGGCATGCACAGAGCACCTAAACTCGACCAATGAGGTGGTAGAGGTACTTGGAATCAAGAGAGAAAATATAAATCTAATTATTATTTTAATATACAAACCGCCAGATGCAACTGTTAAGGAATTCACTGAGCAGATCCACAAAATAGAGAATATCTTTGATAACCTAGTAAACCCAGTACCAGATATTATCTTCCTTGGAGACTTCAATCTACCCAGTTTAAAATCAAGAATAGTAAACAATGACATTATAGCAGGAAATCAACCTGGAAATAACCAACCACTGACCAGAGAACTACTGAGTTTCTGTGACAAATTCTCGCTCAGTCAGCAGATTACAGAACCAACTAGGAACGAAAACATGCTGGACCTGATATTCACGAACAATGATGAGCTAATCAAAGACATTACGGTCTCAGACACTACAGTACGCACTCGAACCACAAGCTCATTGAAGTGCAAACTAACATTAATAACTGTAGTATGCCCAAGAGAAACAAGCGAGAAAGGTTATTCAAAAATTCAATTTTAACCACCGTGCTGCACCGAGTTTATTGTGAAATTCCCCCGTGCGCTTGAAATAAAGTGTTCCCAAAAATTCAATTTTCTTCGTAAAATGAAAAATTAACTTTCTTGAACATGTCTATGTAAAAATAAATACCAAATTCCACTTACTTTGGCTGTGGGGATGTGGACAAGGTGCGCTGTGTCATCAGGGGCTGGTCGCCCGTGCGTGACTCACCCAGACACGGTCACGGGCCATTCAAGCACCGGGTGTTGCCACAAATATATTTTCAGTTATTTGTTCTATGCATTTCCAATGCTGTTTTATTTGTTTTTTATCGTATATGTTGCATATTTGTGTCGTTTACAATATGTATACAGTAGAACGTTCATAGTGATCCATGGAACTATGATACATGTGTCAGTAATGTGTCCACAATAAATGTTTATTGTCGTAATATTACTTGTTAAAAATTCACTAAAATTACAATATGTACAGTTTCACACACTATTTACACAGTAACACTTTGTACTTCGGAAGTGAGTAATAATCAACGAAGTAGTCCATGGTACACAGCGCGACTTCGCTCTCAATGCACCAGGTACAGATAGATTTTCACTTCCTGTTTCTTCGTTCTGTGTGCTTGCAAATAACGCACTCACGTACACCCTTGCATTAGTACCTGTTGGTGGTATGTAGCCAAGCTTGTGAAGTATAAGGTGGCTTGAAAAGATAATAGGAAAAGATCAATTTGTAAGGTAGTCTTGAAAAGATCACTTTGTAAGGTATTCTGGAAGAGATCCAGCCATTCTGGAAACGTAAGGTAATCTTGAAAAGATTACAGGAAAAGATCAATTTGTATGGTAGTTGTGAAAAGTTCGCTTTGTAAGGTCCCACACAGGAAAAGATTCAGCCAGCCTCAAAGAGTGTCTGTCAGTCTGGGAGAGATTCAGCCAGCCTCAAAGAGTGTCCATCAGTCAAGAAGAGATTCAGCTATTCTTGAAAATTTCTATGGAAAACACCACCATGGAAGCCGCTAACACTGTTCATCTATGCTACTTGTATCAGACGCATCATCACTGAATGCAGAAAACAATTCATCTATCCATCTATTCATCCATCTAATTAAACTGGAGATAGCATAGGTGGGCCAGGGTGGTGCTCAGAGGTACAATTGGATATGCTCGCTGTATCATCCTCATAGGTGCTTTATCACTTGCATCCGACCATTGTGTTAGGTCCTTATTGTGCCTAGCTTCACCAATATTATGACCCTTATGTTCTTCAAACAATAAGGTTTTAATTTCACCTACTGAGCGTGATCTTTCAACACCACATCGGACAGCTGTTTGGGAGCCAGAGGCGCGTGCGCCACCCATGATTGCTCGCTCAGTACTAACCCAGCCAGGAGCCCTAGGGCATTCTGGGATTTTTTTCCAAGATGGCTGCATCTCACTGGAGGCCCTAAGAGTTCATAAGAGTTCATTTCATACACAACCAACCTCGCACACATTTAGAAGGGGTACGAAAAAATCAAAAAGAGTTTTCTCGGTTAGCGCAGTTTCCCCCGACCAAGAATACTCGGTTGGCGCAGTTAAGTGGTTAATAATAAAAGAATAGACTGGTTGAAAATAAACAGGGAACTTACAAAAATTCAATGGGAAAATGTTCTAAGTAATAAAAATCTTACTCAAAGAATAGAAAAACCTGACTTCTGAAGCATATCAAGTCTGTATGAAACATGTTCCTTTGAAGAAAGCCAGAAAGAGGTCCAATGTATAAAGAGAATGTAGACAACACTACAAAAGAAGGGAAAAAATTAACGTAAATGCAGTATCCACTCAATTTAACGGCCTATATAGGGCTGTACCCTGGTCGTTATTTCCGGAGCTCCGGTATTTCCAAAATTAAGATGTCGGTAATTTTTCAAGTAACATTCAGGTAGGGTATACTTTATACTGTATAACTAAATTTAAATAAAGTTAATTGTGTAATTGTGTTTCAAGTTAGTTCCTGTATTAGTGCCCATTCTATCACAGGTTACAATTAATAATTCCTTCACATGTCAAGTTGGATCACACAAGTGGACAAGTGGACCACACAACAAGTGAACCATTTAACCAAACCCCTCCCTCCAAATGCCTTCCATCCCCCTCCCTTAATGCCTTCCATCCCCTCCCTCAATGTCTTCCATCCTCTCCCTCATTGTCTTCCATCCCCTCCCTCAATGTTTTCCATCCCCTCCCTCAATGTCTTCCATCCTCTCCCTCAATGTCTTCCATCCCCTCCCTCAATGTCTTGCATCCTCTCCCTCAATGTCTTCATCCCCTCCCTCAATGTCTTGCATCCTCTCCCTCAATGTTTTCCATCCCCTCCCTCAATGTCTTGCATCCTCTCCCTCAATGTTTTCCATCCCCTCCTCAATGTCTTGCATCCTCTCCCTCAATGTTTCCATCCCCTCCCTCAATGTCTTCCATCCTCTCCCTTAATGCCTTCCATCCTCTCCCTTAATGCCTTCCATCCCTCCCTCACTGCCTTCTTCATAACTTGAGAACAGCAGGCTATGGAGGAAGGGGCTACTAACGGGGTCGAGGCTAGGCTACCTGGACAAAAAAATCACTGAGGCATTAGAAGAAAAACAGAATGCAGATGTGGTATACACGGATTTTGCAAAGGTTTTCGATAAATGTGACCATGGGGTGATAGCACACAAAATGAGGTCAATGGGAATAACTGGTAAAGTAGGATGCTAGATACAGTACTCAGTTTTTTGTCGAACAGAACACAAAGAGTAACAGTCAACCATATAAAATCGAGTCAAGCGCAGTTATAAGCTCTGTACCTCAAGGTACAGTCCTTGCACCACTGCTTTTCCTTATTCTCATATCATATATAGACTCAAATACAAGGCACAGCTTTGTATCATCCTTTGCAGATAACACAAAAATCAGCATGAAAATTACATCTGCTGAAGACATTGAAAAACTACGAGCAGATATTAATAAAGTTTTCGACTGTTCAGCAGAAAATAACATAATGTTTAATAGTGATGAATTCCAGGTACTCAGATATGGTAAAAATGAGAACCATAAACATAATACAGGGTACAAAACACAATTAAATTTGCCCATTGTAGGTAAGCAACATGTAAAGGATTTGGGAATAATGATGTCCAACGACCTAATGTTTAGGGAGCATACCTTACCTTGAGGATACCCTGAGGTGCTTCCGGGGCTTAGCGTCCCCGTGGCCCGGTCATCGACCAGGCCTCCTGGTTGCTGGACTGATCAACCAGGCTGTTGGACGCGGCTGCTCGCAGCCTGACGTATGAGTCACAGCCTGGTTGATCAGATATCCTTTGGAGGTGCTTATCCAGTTCTCTCTTGAACACTGTGAGGGGTTTGCCAGTTATGCCCCTTCTGTGTAGCGGGAGCGTGTTGAACAGTCTCGGGTCCCTGATGGTGATAGAGTTCTCTCTCAGAGTACCAGTTGCACCTCTGCTTTTCAACGGGGGTATTCTGCACATCCTGCCATGTCTTCTGGTCTCATGTGATGTTATTTCTGTGTGCAGGTTTGGGACCAGCCCCTCTAATATTTTCCATGTGTAAATTATTATGTAGCTCTCCCGCCTGCGCTCAAGGGAGTACAGATTTAGGCTCTTTAGTCGGTCCCAATAGTTTAGATGTTTTACTGAGTGGATTCTAGCAGTAAAGGACCTCTGCACGCTCTCCAGGTCAGCAATTTCTCCAGCTCCAGCATAACCAAGCAAATATTGCGTTAGCCAGAAAAATTATAGGATCGATTACGAGAACTTTCAAATCCAGGGATCCCATCACAATGGTTGTTCTCTTCAAATCACTTGTGCTGTCCCATCTTGAGTATTGCTCAGTGCTCACTTTCCCTTTCAGAGCAGGAGAGATTGCAGAAATAGAGGTAGTACAGAGAACATATACGGTATACATAGACGCAATAAAGCACCTAAATTATTTGGATCATCTCAAAGCCCTCCAAATGAACTCGCTAGAAAGACGACGAGAGAGATATCAAATAATATACACATGGAAAATACTAGAGGGCCAGGTTCCAAATCTACTCTCTAAAATAACAACATACTGGAGTGAATGATACGGAAGAAAATGCACAATAGAATCAGTGAAGAGCATGGATGCCATAGGCACAGAGAACACCGTATAAATATCAGAGGTCCGCGGTTGTTCAACATTCTCCAGACAAGCATAAGAAATATTGTTGTGACAACTGTGGACATCTCAAAGAGAAAACTAGATAGGTTTCTCCAAAGAGTGCCGGACCAACCGGGCTGTGGTGGGTATGTGGGCCTGCGGGCCGCTGCAAGCAACAGCCAGGTGGACCAAGCTCTCACAAGTCAGAGTTTGAGGAGTAGAGAGAGTTCTCCTCAAGTACTCCCAGTAGAAAAGAAGTAGAACTCCCAGAACCCCATGATGCAGGTATAAAGCAGGTAAACCGCCTCTAGATACAATGAAGATAAGCCTTAGGCTGCACAATAAAACTTCTAAAAGCAGCTGTATTGCTGCTGCCTCTAATATCAACTGGGAGTTTGAAATAGGTGACATAGTGAATATCAACCTTGCAGTGCAAACATTTCTTCACAAAACTTTTAGCCTTGCCTTGAGGTTACCTTGAGGTGTTTTCGGGGCTTAGCGTCCCCGCGGCCCGGTCGTCGACCAGGCCTCCTCGTTGCTGGATTGGTCAACCAGGCTGTTGAATGCGGCTACTCGCAGGCTGACGTATGAATCACAGCCTGGTTGATCAGGTATCATTTGAAGGTGCTTATCGAGTTCTCTCTTGAACATTGTGAGGGGTCGGCCAGGTATGCCTCTTATATTTAGTGGAAGCATGTTGAGCAGTATTGGGCCTCTGATGTTGACAGAGTTCTCTCAGAGTACCTATTGCACCTCTGCTCTTCAACGGGGGTATTCTGCACATCCTGCCATACCTTCCGGTCTCAAATGATATTATTTCTGTGTGCAGATTTGGGACCAACCCCTCTACTATTTTCCACGAGTAAATTGCAGTAGTTGCATGTCTTTGCACCTTTTCCAGTTTGTTGATGTGCTGCTTAAGATATGGGCACCATACAACCACTGCATATTCCAGCTTTGGTCTGACAATAGTTGTGAATAATTTCTTTAGTATTTTGCCGTCCATGTATTTAAAAGCAATTCTGAAGTTAGAAAGTATAGCATTGGCTCCTAACACAATGTTCTTTATGTGGTCCTCAGGTGATAGTTTTTTCTCTCTAGAACCACTTCTAGATCTCTTTCTTTATCTGAATTCTTTAAAGATTTCTCACATTTCATAGAGGTGTCTGAATATAAAGTGGAAAAATGCCAAAGGAGCTAAGTAAGAACAAAACATTTGGTCCAGATGGAGTTTCACCATGGGTTCTGAGAGAATGTGCACTTGAGCTCAGCATTCCACTTAACAGATTTTCTGGGGGGAGCCCCGTCGGCTCCCCGGAGCTATCCCAGGCTGATATGCTAATGTCAGACTTTGGCATCAGTCATGTGTATGGAGTTCTTAGGCCTACCGGGGACCACGGCCAGAACCGGGCCCCCTCAGAGATGCAAGGGGAGCAATGGCCTATAGAAGCCCCCGTGTGATTGGAAGCATTCTATGTCTGCCATCGACCGGGACAGGCACCCAGAAAGGTAAGCGCCCCAAAACAAACCCCTATTCTGGTTAAAATTGCTACCAAAAGCCAAACTAGTGGATAGAACTCCCCAACAGAAAAACAAGCATACTAGTATGACGTCACACGTCACCGCGCCGCTGTCTGCGCAGCTCCCCCCTCCCCGGGAGGGGGAAGGGGGAGCCCCAGACCTCCCACGCCGGCTATCCACCCATCAGTTCTTCGGCTGATGCTATAGGCACCGGTTATGTGCTCCGGCTCCAGTGGTTGTTTCAGCACTGTACCTAGAGTGTGGTGTCTGTTTTTCTAGGTGGTGCGTGAGCCAGGAGTGATTCTCCAGTACTCGGGCTGCATGCGCCTAGGGTTCCCTTCCCTAGGTGCCCTGTAAGTACTGCCCTTGGGACTTGGGGCCACCTTCCACAAGTTCCTTGGGGTCTGCCCCTGCTAGGCCGTTTACTGCTTGGTTTTCGGCCGCTCTTTGTGTGCTCGGGTGTTCTGTCTCCCTTGTTCGCCTTAGAGTAAGGGGCAGTTTTGCACTGGTGGGGCGCAGGGTACTGTGCAGCTTGTCTTTCCCAATCATAGCGGCCGGCTCTGTTCCGCTTGGGTACGCTGTCCTCTTGCGGGGTTTTCTTTTTCTTTTGTTTATCTACCTGGTGGGGGGGTCTGCCTTCGTTCTTGCCCCTGGTGTCCCTTGTGTTCTGAGTTTTCTGGTGGTACCCCCTGCTAGGTCCCCGTGAGTGTACACGTCCCGGGGATTCAGCTCTTAGAAAGTTGTTTGGTAGTTTTGGGTGCCGGTTAGCAGTACCCTGCCTGGGATTACCTGAGCGCGAGTCCTCTTATAGTAAACGCTCGGGACCCTGGGAAACCCCTGGGGGCGCGAGGGTCCGATGGATGTGACCCCAGAGCCCCCCCCTCGCTTCCAGCGAGTTTGAGGGTTGCTCACCCCTTGTCTCTGGGTGACTCTGTTTTGCCTCCGTCTGCTGCCTGTGGGGTCGGTGACACCTTCGACCCAGAGTCCTGCGAGTTTGTTGCTCGTTGTGGCTCGCTTACCCAGTTGTGCACAGCTGGTGCGGGCAGCAGGGGCGTTGCACTTGAGCCTTGGTGGTGGCAACGCTCTCGTGGTAACTCCCCGGGAGCCCCGGGGCTGCCCCGTTTTGGTTCTTGTTTTTCCCCTGGATTCCCCTTCCTGCCTGCATCCGGTTCCTTACCGTCTGTAGGTTCAGGGCGGGGTTTGTTGGTGTTGAGACTCGGGCAGTCTCGGGGAAATCCCCTTCCGGGGTAGTGACGGGGGCATTTGAGCCTGTTCCTCCAGCCGTGTTGTAAGAGTCTGCCAGTGGGCTCCCTTCCTTCGTGTTTTCACGGCTGCCCCGGTTTTCTGGTACGGCCGGGGCTTTGGGGGACGGCTCGGCCCCGGGGCCTGTCGTGTGGGTTCCCGGGGCTGGGGAGGGGCTGACTTGGGAGGCCTTAATGGCCCCGTTGGACCCCGTGGGGGTTTTTCTCCCCCTCTAGGCGGGGCTTGTGGTTACGCGGAGTAGGGTTTTCCTCCCCACTCGCCGTACGTGCTGTTGGGTGTCAGCCCCTCCCCGGGCTCGGTTCCTTGGCCTTTGAGTCGGTTGGTTCCGTCCTGTGGGTGGATGTTTCCCCCCACCCCCTTTTGGGACGGTGTTTTCGTCATGTTTCCCCGTTTTGGGGGTTCTACGTGACTCCTGGTCTCGGGTGCACCTGCGCCTTTGTGTGCCTTCGGGACTGGTTTTGGCTTCCGTGTTCTCGAGGGTTCGGGAAGGTGTTTCGCTACTTCCCGCGTTATTGGAACGTCTGTCGGCTCCTCGTCCTTGTCGCCGAGTTGGGCTACTTGTAGCCCTGTTGGGCTACTTGTAGCCTTGTTGGGCTACTTGTAGCCTTGTTGGGCTGCTTGTGGCCCGGCTGCGTGCTTTATTTTGGGCTCTGTCTTCGCTTCTTTGGCCGGTTTTATTGTTCCTGCTCACTCTTTTGGCTTCTTTTTAGTGCAGTAGTCCTGGTTGCCGCCTTCCCGCAGAGACTGTTGCGCGTTTTCGGCCAGCGTGTCATGCGCGTGCGCCGCGGAGTTTGTTTTGGTTTGGGCGGTGTGTAGTGCTGGTGTTAGACGCCTTCTTGCTCCAGTGCTTCGCCTCTCGCTCTTCTCCCTTGGCGCGGTGTGTGCCCCTTCGCTCCGGGGGTGTCCTGGGTTCCAGTTGTGGGGAGGCCGCAGAGGTTTTCTGTGTCATGGGTGTGGGCCGCCTTCTTCGCCTCTCCCCTGCTCTCCTGCAGGTCCGGCTCTGGCGTCTTCACCTGTCAGTGCTCCCAGGTTCTTCTGGGCTCGGTTGAGTCGTGTCACTTCGTGCTACCGTTAGCCAGGTGAGTTTCTGCGGTCTGGCGTCTTTTGGCAGGGTGCTGGATGCGGTGTTATATACCTGTCTTTATTTGGGTATCTTTTTGTACGACTGAGACCGTTCGCACACCAGTGTCTGTCCCCCTTTTCACCCCTTCCTGTCCCACTCTTGTGCATGTCCAACCCATGCTAGGGTCATTCAGGGGTTCCACCTTTGTTAGTGTTATGAGGTGTGGGGGTTGTGGTGTTGGTTTCTGTACTCGCCTGGTAGGGCTCCTGGCTGTGCTTGCAAGGTTTTTGCACTCTGGTTTTTGGGTCCCGCTTATCTGGTAGAACTTGCGGGATAGTACCAGTGGAGTGCAGTGGTGCTATAGGCACCATCGGGGAACACTGTATATCCTTCAGAGGTCTGCAGTTGTTAAAAGACCTACGTGCGAGCATACGCCTTCTTGCTGGAAAATTACCTTGGGGTTTTCCTTGAGGTGCTTCCGGGGCTTAGCGTCCCTGCGGCCCGGTCGTCGACCAGGCCTCCTGGACTGCTCATCCTGGCTGTTGGACGTGGCTGCTCGCTGCCTAACGTACGAGTCACAGCCTGGTTGATCGGGTATCCTTTGGAGGTGCTTCTCCAGTTCTCTCTTGAACCACCCCGTCCTCGCAACATTTAATAAGTCGTTCTTGCCTTATTAGTTACGTGCATGGGTGACATGCTAAACATCATCGTTTTCCTTTTCGGAACTTCATGGAAAACACCGACCTTCCTTACCCTACTTAGTATGTTGAAATGAGCGTCTTATGGTTTCGTAATTACAATTGTTACTTACCCTATTATAGGTGTAACAACGCTGAACACTGTGGGGGATTGCCAGTTATGCCCCTTATGGTCCATCCGTGGACTTCCGGGGCACGCTAGCTTGCTTTCGAATTAGTTATGGCCATCCTGGTTGTGGGGAGTCTGTGGGCCTGCAGGCCGCTCCATGTGGCTGCCTGGTGGGCCTCCCTCTGGCCGGTCTAGCCTGGCCTCGGGCCAGGCTTGGGGTGTACGTGAGCTCCCAGTTCCCCATCCTGCCGATTTTGAGCGGGGTTTCTCCGCCGTCGGTCGCCTGGTATGCGGGTTCCTGGGCCTGCTGGGTTCTGTCGTGTCTCCGTGGGCCCTGTCTGGGGTCTGTCTGCTCCATTCTCTGCCTTTGCAGAAGCGAGTTGCTCTTTACCTGTGGCATGTTGCGGTGGTGCCTGTTGCTACTACTGCGCGTGTGCTTTAGTACCGTGTTTTGCGGTGGCGTGTCCTTATTCCTGGGGTTTTTATGCTTCTGCTCTTTCGTACTGTCTCACCCCTGTCGTTTTTCCTGGCATCTCCTTTTGTCTGTTTTGCCTGCACTTGCTGCTATGTTGGGGGGCGTGGTCGGTTTCCACCACTTCCTTGCTTGTGCGTTCCCTTGTTTTCCTCCTCTGCCGCAGGGGTGTTCTACGTGTGTTCCTTGGCTTCTTGGGCTTTTTTCGGCCTGGGTCCTGTGGTGTGCTTCTTTGTCTCGGTCTGTTGCAGTTGCTCGTACCTCTTGGTTCGGGTACGGTTCTGGCGGCAACCCGTCCGCCTTCTTTGGTTTCCTTGCTTGCCCTGCCAATTGGGTTTTTCGGGGTCTGGCGATGTCCCGCGTCGGACCCGTCATTTCTGAACTCCTGGCAGGTTTGCTTGCTTGGAGTTCTTCTGTTCGGCAGTTAGTTTCGTTCATTTATTATGCACCCCATACCCATCTTGTGGGCGGTAGTGGAAAGGGTTAGAGGCACATAATGGGCTCAGGGACTGAACCCCACAATTCATTTAGCTCAGCAAGTTACAATCTTGATGAGCTAGTTACAAATTCAATATAAGTCGTCACATCAACAATGGGTTCGAGATCGACCTCAAGTACAGGTTCTAAATTAAGCAACTGACATGTGAAGTGCTAGTGTCAAAATTTATATGTTTGTCCTGCACACCGCCCCCCATCCAGTGGGCAGCGGTGGATAGGTTACAATCACTCAGTTGCTACCTACTGTTAGCAAACTGGGGATGTTTGGCTACAATTTCTGGTGGCAGATCCTTTTGAATGAAATCTTTGCACATCGCTGGAACATTGGTTATAGAATTGTCTCTAACTTCACGTATCTTTTCGCACTCCATCACATAGTGACGGAGGGTGTGCGAATAATTTTGTTGACCCAGTTTACATTTGGTCAGGTCTCCATCGACAGATGATGAGAATTCCCGGAGATACTTTGGGATGCTGGTCGGCAGACGTTCCATCTTCTTGTGCCACCTGAGTTCGGTGGTCGCGCCCGAGATCTTCTTGCGGCTCCGCCTTTTCCTGGGCTTGGAGGGGCCTTGTCGGGGCTGCTTCCGTCTGCCTCGTGGTCTCGCCTCCAGCTGGTGGTCGGTGTCCCACCTGCGTGTTTCTCTTGGCGGCAGTATGGGGTGTTTTGGCGGTCCTTCCTTTTCCTGTCCCTTCTTAGGTGGTTCCTCTTGTTAGCGTCGGCTTGGTTTTTGGTGGGGGTTGGGGGCCGTCGTCGTGCCACATACTGTCGCCTCTCTTTTGTGCGGCGCTGGCGGGGCCGCTTTGGCTTGCTTTCGGTCTTGGTGTTGCTTCTACACCGTTAGTACGCTGTCTTGTGCGTCGTTTCCCCTCCGGCCTGTTCGTGCGCCGCTTGCACCATCCTGGTCTCCGCTGTGTGCCATGGCGTCTGTGTCCGGAGCGCGTTTTGCGTTGATCCGGTTCTGTTCTTCCCGGTTCGCCTGTGATGGTGTCCTGGGTTGTCAGCCGTGTTCTTGCGGCTCGGCTGCCTGTGTTCTTAACTCCTGCCCGTGATGTTCGTGGCTTTGCTGCTCTCGCTGCCGTCTGGATGACGTGTTCGAGCAGTCTTTCGGGCATGGATCTTTGGTGTTCGTTCGGGGGCCTTGCTGCTCGTTGTTCTTGTGTTGTTCCCAGGACTTTCCGGGGCTGTGGCGCCTTGGGTTGGCGTTGCTGCCGGTTGTATCGCTTCCAGGGGGAGGGGTGCGTGGTGTCCGCCTCCCGGTTCCGTCCCTTTTGATCTTCCTCTGTGGGTAGTTAGCTCCGGGGAGCCGACGGGGCTCCCCCCAGAAAACCAGCGTTGAATGTAATGAAACGCCATTTTCTGGGTGAGTCCCGGAGGCTCCCCGGCAACCCTCCCTCCCTCCGGTCGGCGTTTTTTTTTCGCGTGTCTTGACATCCAGCCTCAGAACTGATGGGTGGATAGCCGGCGTGGGAGGTCTGGGGCTCCCCCTTCCCCCTCCCGGGGAGGGGGGAGCTGCGCAGACAGCGGCGCGGTGACGTGTGACGTCATACTAGTTTGCTTGTTTTTCTGTTGCGGAGTTCTATCCACTAGTTTGGCTTTTGGTAGCAATTTTAACCAGAATAGGGGTTTGTTTTGGGGCGCTTACCTTTCTGGGTGCCTGTCCCGGTCGATGGCAGACATAGAATGCTTCCAATCACACGGGGGCTTCTATAGGCCATTGCTCCCCTTGCCTCTCTGAGGGGGCCCGGTTCTGGCCGTGGTCCCCGGTAGGCCTAAGAACTCCATACACATGACTGATGCCAAAGTCTGACATTAGCATATCAGCCTGGGATAGCTCCGGGGAGCCTCCGGGACTCACCCAGAAAATGGCGTTTCATTACATTCAACGCTGGTTTTTTCAGGCATCCCCATGAACAGGAGTCCTAGTAGATGTGTGGAAAAAGGCTAATACAGAACAAATGTTTGCGCTACAAGGTTGATATTCACTGTACTACCTATTTCAGATTCCTAGTTGATATTAGAGGCAGCAGCAATCTACAACAGTGGCAGCAGGGAAGATCCCATCAAATATAGACCTGTATCATTGACAAGTGTTATAGTCAAAATATTGGAAAAAATAATTAAAACTAAATAGGTAGAACCCCTGGAGAAAAACTGTATAATAACAGACAGACAGTATGGTTTTGGATCTGGAAAATCCTGTGTAACAAATTTACTCAGTTTTAGGATCTAGCTACAGAGATTTTACAGGAATGAGATGGTTGGGTATTTTTATTTTGACTCTCCTAATTATTTTGGACAGCATTGATAAGTATCTCCTTGAAACTTCTTTGAGGATGACCCCTAACCTATACTTCTTCTCATAGTCATGTTCTTTATTAACCGATTTAGATATACCCTTAGTAAGCTATGGATTGTTTATCCTATTAGTTGTGACTTGTTTAGTTAGCATTGGACTGTGGGTATTATAGAGGCCACCACAAACAATATGGTGGAAGTGCTGATAATCAAAATAGGGATCTTAAAGTGGTTATTGTCCTTGTATATAAGTCACCGGAGGCAAATCATCAGCAGTTTAAAGACCAACTAATGAAAATAGAATACTGCTTAGAAAACCTCACAAATCCAGCCCCAAACATCATCTTGCTTGAGGACTTCAGCCTATGGCACCTGAAATGGAAGACCTTAGCTAATACAGTTTTATTAGAGAGAATTCCTGGAAGTAGCCTAAATGAACCGTCACATGCAAATGGTCTGCTACGAATGTGCGACAGGTTTGCCTTAAATCAACAAATAGAACCAATTTGGAAGAACATGCTGGACCTCATTTTCACTAATAGTGATGAATTGATCAGGAACATAATGATTACAAATACCTGTTACTCAGATCACAACTTAATTGAAGTTCTGACAACCATGGGGAATAGACCTTCTAAACCAGTCTCCATTCCCAGTGGAGGAGATTTCAGCAAATTCGACTTCAATAGTGAACAGATAAACTGGGAGCAAATAAAGACTTCACAGAAATAAGCTGGGAAGAACAGCTAGAAAATGTAAACCTGAACCAGTGCCTGGAAAAATAAGCTCAGTAGCACTAGAACTAGCTCAAACTTTATATACCTAAGAAAAAAAAGAAGAGATGCAGATTGGAACAGAAACGTCGTCCCTCTATAGGAAAAGAAAACGAATCACTGAACAACTTTAGAGTCGCACCCTCTCTCAAGAACTGCGAAGAAGGTTGGGTAGAGAAATAGAAACAATTGAACTAAAGCTACAAGAATCATACAAAACCCAGGAGAGGCAAAGAGAGCAAAAGGCCATCAGTGAAATAGAAATCCAAAATATTTTTTCTCCTATGCAAAATCAAGATCAAAAACCACATCTTGTATCGGGCCCCTGCGAAAGGGATATGAAACTTTCACAAACGACAACAAAGAAATGAGTGAAATACTGAGGAAGCAGTACGCGAGCCACTAAACACACTAAAGATTGATAACCGAAAGGAATTTTTCATGGCTATGATACCAACATCAAATCATATATCAGATGTCACCCTATCCCCACTGGATTTTTAAGAAGTCATAGACAGTATACCAATGCACTCTGCACCAGACCCTAGTTCTTGCGACTCTATACTCATCAACAACTGTGAAAAACCACTATCGCAGGCCCTTCACATAATTTGGAGACAAAGCCTAGATTCTGGCCTTATCCCTAATATACTAAAAACATCCAGAGATAGCACTACTCCATAAAGAAAGAAATATGGCAGAGGCAAAAATTGCAGACCGATAGCACTAACATCACACATCATAAAAATCTTTGAGAGAGTGCTAAGAAGTAAGATCACAAAACACATGGAATCCCAGCATCTCCATAACCCCAGAAAACATGGTTTCACAACAGGGTGCTCTTTGTCCATCACAGTTGCTGGACCACTATGACATGACATGACGACATGGAAGACAGACAGATCGCTAATGTAATTTATACAGATATCGCAAAAGTCTTCGACAAATGTGACCATGGTGTTATTGCACATAAAATGCATTCAAAAGAAATTACCGGAAAAACAGGCAGATGTATCTACGATTTCCTGACTAACAGAACCCAACGTATAATACTCAACAAAATAAAATCCGGTCCATCAACCGTGAAGAGCTCAGTCCCTCAGGGTACTGTGCATATTCCAGTATTTTTTCTCATCCTCATATCGGATATCGACAAGGACACAATCCATAGTACCATATCATCCTTTTGCAGATGACACTATGATTTTTATGAGAGTAAACAACAATAGAACGAAAAAGCAATGTAAAGGATTTGGGTGTACTCATGTTGGAAGACCTTACCTTTAGAGAACACAATAAAGTAGCTGTCACAACTGCAAGAAAAATGACAGGTTGGATAAAAAGAACCTTTCACACTAGAGATGCTATACCAATGATAATACTCCTCAAGATGCTAGTGCTCTCTAGAGTGGAATACTGTTGCACAATGACAGTCTCTTTCAAAGCTGGAGAAATTGCTGACCTAGAGAGCTTGCAGAGATCCTTTACTGATATAATCCACTCAGTAAAATATCTAAACTATTGGGACCGACTAAAATGCAAAAATCTGTATTCTCTTGAGCACAAGCAGGAAAGATACATAATACTGTAAATGGCTCCTAGAACTGAAGGACAAGAGCTACGAGGAGTGGTTAGAAGCAATAAATATGCCAAAACTAAAAGAAGAAAAAGAGACGATATGATCACTACGTACAAAATAGTAATGGGAATCGATAAAATTAATAGGGAAAAAATTCCTGTGACTGGTACTTCAAGAACAAGAGGTCATAGATATAAACTAAACAAAGGTGCCAAAGAAAATTAAATTTTGTAGAAGTGGCTAAGAAAATTCACTTTCACAAACAAGTGTGGTAGACGGTTGGAACAAGTTAGGCGAGAAGGTGGTGGAGGCCAAAAGCGTCGGTAATTTCAAGCATTATATGACAAAGAATGCTGGGAAGACTCCCGTCTTCCCAGCACTCTTTGTGCATCATGCGCATATCTCTCATCCTGTAACCACACTTAGGTAATTACATAATTTATAGGTTGTGTGGGATCTATGTTCTCCTATTCCACATTCCATAACATGGCATTTATTTCATTAAATTCCATTTGCCAAGTGATGTTCATACACTTATTTTGTCCGGGTCTTCTTGAAGGGCATGACAATCATCAAAGTTTCTTATCTCCCTATTATCTTAGCATCATCAGCAAACATGTTCATATAATTCTGTATTTCATCTGGTAGATGGCTTATGTAGACAATGAACATTACCGGTGTGTAAGCGTTGTGGTGACGGTGGTCACTTGGCCTGGCAGTGTAAGTTGTTTGTCACTCCTAATTACCAAGTCTGCATGGTAGGGGGTGGTGGGCAGTGGTTATGTATAGTGGGTTTGGGGCAGCCCATAAAAGTACAATTACAGTTAAAGGGCACAATACACACTGCCTTGGTGGACACCGATGCTTCTACGTCCATCCTTACTCGGAGTGTGTTAGGGGTCAGATGTCAGGTTGATACCTAACAACAGTAGATTGATAGCGTTGGTGACAATACTTTGCATGTGCTAGGAGAGACAACTGTGGATTTTCAACAAGAAGATAAATGGTTCTGACATAGTTTTGCGGTGATACAAAATATAGGGCTGAAGCATACTAACATTATCATGGGGATTTATTTCTTTAATAAAAATTCATGCACCATATCTTTCAGTGAGAGGGATATGTTAATCTGTCAGAAATATTAGCTCTGCTTTGGGATATGTTAGTCTGTCAGAAATATTAATATTGCACCTAGATGTTTTCTGTCAGAAATATTAGCTCTGTAATGTAGGGACCTGTGTGAAGTGTTTAACTCATTACGTTAAACTCTTGAATTTATGATTTCTGCCAGTACAATAGTCAGTTCTGCACATGCGAAGCCCAGTGACTTAGAAAGGAAAATTATTATTATTAATAATTATATATCCTTCCCAAAGCAATGGAATAGTATAGGAAACACTTATTTAAGACATTCACTGGTTGAAAATATATATAGAAACAGCAGTGTTAAATGTTGTAAACAGTCTGGAACTCTATAAGATATACAAATGACCAATTTTGGGATAGGAGTTTTGTGTGAAACATTATTGGAATCAAGCGAGTGCACACAGAGTGGAGCATGGCAGCAAGTTGTCCACTCAGCGGCGACTACTCCAGTGTCCAGTAGATGTCAGTGCGACGCTCGGATAGTCTTCTGCAGTAACAATAAGTGCATTAACTGCACCAGTGCTTTTTTCTTTGTTAGTTTAGGGATATGAATTTTTGGAATGTGTGTTTGTTGAACCCTGTGTGTCTTGTGTTATTTTGGACACATTCACCCACTTTAAGTAGTACTGTAACACATAGTTTAAACTCCATCAACCTTGGTCCCTGTTAGTAAAGTGATTAAGTGTAAAGAAATTATATATTGTAAAAATCCATGCTACATTACCAAGAAAGTAATATTACCAAGAAAGTGTATAGTAAAATAACGACTAAGCCCAGATTTGTGTGGGACCAATAGTCAATCCATCCACCATGTTTATGTTTGGTGAAGAGTATCACTCAATCTCAACAATCCTGTAACGTAATCGTGTATTCCTATAGTTAATAGGTGTAAAATAATCCGGAGTTGTTCAATAAAACCCACGTGTAAAGATTTAATCCACAGTGCACTTAATGTCCAGCTTAGACTAAGAATACTTGATCCTTCCCCCATTATTCTATATGATACATACGTTTTCTTCCATTATTCATAAGAAAGTAAGGACAGGTTTTGGTAGTTTGTACTCTCGGGTACGGCTTCCAAGCAGCTATGCTGCTGCAATATGTTACCAAAAAATATTATCCCATACTCTGGGATATGTTTATAAAAAATATTGGCCCTGCTGTGAATATGTTAATCTGTCAGTGATATTAACTCTGCTCTAGAATAGCTAATACAAAGAATGTATATAAATATTATGCAATTTGTATTAGTAAATAAAATACTATAATATTACTTCTCTGGGGGGAGCCCCGTCGACTCCCCGGAGCTATCCAGGCTGAATGGATATGTGTAACTTTCTGGCATCAGTCAATGTGCTTGGAGTTCTTGCCTACCAGGGACCACGAGCCAGAACCTGGCTCAGAGAGGCACGAGGAGCATTGGCCTATAGAACCCCCCCCCCCCCCCCCCTGTGGTTGGGAGCATTCTATGTCTGCCATCGACAGGGTCTGGCACCCAGAAAGGTAGGCCCCCAAAAACAAACCCCTATTCTGGTGAAACTATTGCTACCGCAAGCTGAACAAGTGGACAGAACTCCCCAAACAAAAATTAGCAAACGAGCATGATGTCATCCTGTTGCTGCGCCGCAGTCTGTGCAATCCCCCCCCCCCCAACTCCTTGGGAGGGGGAAGTGGGATCCCCAGACCCTCGTGCTGGCAATCCAACCTTCAGTTCTTGGCTGATGCGATTCTGGGAAAGTCTTGTGCCTCTGGCTCCAAATTTTTTGTCTCAGTTCTGTGTTTTGTGACGTGGGCTGTCTCTCCAGGTGGTGTGTGAGCCAGGAGTAATATTCCAAGGTAGTCGGGCTGCATGCACCTAGAGCTACCTTCCTTAGGTGCCCGGTAAATCCTGCTCTTGGGGCTTGGGGCCACCTTCCACAAGTCATCTTGGGATCTGCCTCCGCTGTGCCTTTTACTGCTCGGTACTTGCCCGGTCATTGGGGTCTGCTGAGGTTTTCTTGCCCTTGTGTGTCTCAGGATAGGAGGTAGTTTTCATCACTGGTAGGGGCATGGGGTAATGCACAGCTAGTTTTCACTAATTATAGTGGCCGGCTTTGTTCTGCCTGGGTACGTTGTCCTCTTGTGGGGTTTTTCTTCTGTTTTTGTTTTCTGTCTGGTGGACGGGGGGGGGGGGTCTGCCTTCATGGTTACCCCTTAGCTGTTGTAGGGGTATACAGTATATATATTCTAATCTGTATTTTGGTGGTATTCCCCGCTAGGCCCCCGTGAGTGGACACGTCCCGGGGGTTCAACTTTTTGCAGTTTGTTTGGTAGACTTGGGCGCCGGTTCACAGTACCCTGCCTGGGCTTCGCTTAGTGTGTTAACCCATAAGTTGCGCAACTTAAGTGGCGGCCAGTGGCGGGCTGCCACTGGCTGCCACTGCTACTCAGCATGCCAACTTAGTGGATCGTTATGGTGAACACGAATGTAGATACTTATATATAACATCTGTATATAGTGAATAAAAGCAAAAACAGTATTGTGGAAGGAGAATGTGGGCGAGTGAGGTGTTGAGGGAGTGAGTGGCAGCGAGTGGCTGGCTGGTATGTGGCGGTCACTCCTCGTTGCTTTTTGACTCATAATACCAACTTAGTGGTTCGTTTTGGTGAACAAAACATGCAGATACTTATATATAACCTGTGTATACAGTGTAATAACTGACAAAGTATTTGTTCACTGTTTGATGAACATAAAAATTGAATCAACAATATGCACACCATATTTTTGAGTACAGTGATGATTCACTCATGTAATTATATAAATATATCACACTACACACTATTGAATAATATTACAGCAAAAAACTACGAAAAATCAAACAGACATACCTTACCTTGAGGATACCTTGAGGTGCTTCCGGGGCTTATCGTCCCCGCGGCCCGGTCATCGACCAGGCCTCCTGGTTGCTGAACTGATCAACCAGGCTGTTGGACGCGGCTGCTCGCAGCCTGACGTATGAGTCACAGCCTGGTTGATCAGGTATCCTTTGGAGGTGCTTATCCAGTTCTCTCTTGAACACTGTGAGGGGTTTGCCAGTTATGTCCCTTATGTGTAGTGGAAGCGTGTTGAACAGTCTCGGGCCTCTGATGTTGATAGAGTTCTCTCTCAGAGTACCAGTTGCACCTCTGCTTTTCAACGGGGGTATTCTGCACATCCTGCCATGTCTTCTGGTCTCATGTGATGTTATTTCTGTGTGCAGGTTTGGGACCAGCCCCTCTAATATTTTCCACGTGTAAATTATTATGTATCTCTCCCGCCTGCGCTCAAGGGAATACAGATTTAGGCTCTTTAGTCGGTCCCAATAGTTTAGATGTTTTACCGAGTGGATTCTAGCAGTAAAGGATCTCTGCACGCTCTCCAGGTCAGCAATTTCACCAGCAGTGAAAGGGGCTGTCATTGTGCAGCAGTACTCCACTCTAGAGAGCACAAGCGTTTTGAAAAGTGTCATCATCGGTATAGCATCTCTAGTGTGAAAAGTTCTTGTTATCCAACCTGTCATTTTTCTTGCAGTTGTGACGGCTACTTTATTGTGTTCTTTAAAGGTAAGGTCTTCCGACATGAGTACACCCAGATCCTTTACATTGCCTTTTCGTTCTATGTTATGATTTGCCTGAGTTTTGTACGTGGTTTCCGTTTTTATATTTTCATTTTTTCCATAGCGCATGAGCTGGAACTTGTCTTCGTTAAACACCATATTATTTTCTGTAGCCCATAGAAAGACCTGATCTACATCTGACTGGAGGTTCGCCGTGTCCTCTATGTTGCCTACTCTCATGAAGATCCTAGTGTCATCTGCAAAGGATGATACAGTGCTATAGGTTGTGTTCTTGTCTATGTCCGATATGAGGATGAGAAAAAGTACTGGAGCAAGCACAGTACCCTGGGGGACTGAGCTCTTAACGGTTGACGGGTTGGATTTTATTTTGTTGACTATTACACATTGGGTTCTGTTGGTCAGGAAATTGTAGATCCATCTGCCTACTTTTCCGGTAATTCCTTTTGAGCGCATTTTATGGGCAATAACACCATGGTCACATTTATCAAAAGCTTTTGCGAAATCTGTGTAAATTACATCAGCGTTTTGTTTGTCTTCCATAGCATCTAATGCCATATCATAGTGGTCCAGCAACTGCGACAGGCAAGAGCGCCCTGTTCTGAAACCATGTTGTCCGGGGTTATGGAGATGCTGTGATTCCATGTATTTTGTGATCTTACTTCTTAGCACTCTCTCAAAAATTTTTATGATGTGCGATGTTAGTGCTATCGGTCTGTAATTTTTTGCCTCTGCCTTATTTCCTCCTTTATGAAGTGGTGCTATCTCTGCTGTTTTTAGTATATCAGGAATAACGCCAGTATCTAGGCTTTGTCTCCACAGAATGTGAAGGGCCTGCGATAGTGTTTTTTTACAGTTCTTGATGAATATGGAGTTCCAAGAATCCGGGCCTGGTGCGAGTGCATAGGCATACTGTTTATGGCTTCTTCAAAATCCAGTGGGGATAGGGTGACGTCTGATATATGATTTGATGTTGGTATCATATCCATGAAAAATTCATTTGGGTTATCGATCTTTAGTGCGTTTAATGGCTCGCTGAAGACAGAGTCGTATTGCTTCCTCAGTAGCTCGCTCATTTCTTTGTTGTCATCGGTGAAAGTTCCATCTTCCTTTCGCAGGGCCCGATACTAGATGTGGTTTTTGATCTTGATTTTGCATAGGAGAAAAAATATTTCGGGTTTCTCTCTATTTCACTGATGGCCTTTTGCTCTCTTTCCCTCTCCTGCGTTTTGTATGATTCTTGTAGCTTGAGTTCAATTTTTCCTATTTCGCTACCTAACCTTCTTCGCCGTTCCTGAGATAGGGTGCGACTCTCAAGTTGTACCGCGATTCGTTTTCTTCGCCTATATAGGGAACGACGTTCTCGTTCCAATCTGCATCTCTTCCTCTTTTTTCTTAGGGGATGCGGTTTGTACATATTTCTAGTGCTACTGAGCTTATTTTTTCCAGGCACTGGTTCAGGTTCGCATTTCCTAGCTGTTCTTCCCAGTTTATTTCTGTGAAGTCCTGGTTTATTTGCTCCCAGTTTATCTGTTTATTATTGAAGTTGAATTTGCTGAAATCTCCTCCACCGGAATCTGGACTGGTTTTGAAGGTCTATTCCCCATGGTTGTCATAACTTCAATTAAGTTGTGATCTGAGTAACAGGTATTTGTAATCATTATGTCCTGATCAATTCATCATTATTAGTGAAAATGAGGTCCAGCGTGTTCTCCTTCCTGGTTGGTTCTACTATTTGCTGGTTTAAGGCAAACCTGTCGCACATCCGTAGCAGGTCATTTGCATGTGCCTGTTCATTAAGGCTACTTCCTGGTATTCTTTCTGATATTACTGTATTAGCCAGGTGCTTCCATTTCAGGTGCCGTAGGTTGAAGTCCCCAAGCAGGATGATGTTCGGAGCTGGATTTGTGAGGTTTTCCAAGCAGTGTTCTACTTTCATTAGTTGGTCTTTAAACTGCTGAGGGTTTGCCTCCGGTGACTTATATACAAGGACAATAACTACATTTATATCTCTATTTTGATTATCAGCACTTCCACCATATCATTTGAGGTGTTTAGCAGCTCAGTACAGATGAGTGTGTCTTTGATGTATAGGCTGACCCCACCCTGAAGCCGTGTTTCCTATCACATCTGAAAAGATTGTACTCTGAGATCCATATTTCACCATCATGGTAGTCCTTTGTGTGGGTTTCTGTTAGGGCTGCAAACACTGCATTGCCTCATGAAGGAGACCATCTATAAAGTGAACTTTGTTGGATTTGCGTGTTTTTATACCTTGAATGTTGGCAAATATAAATGATGTTATCGTGGTAGTGGAAGTGCTGGATGCCTTACTTGGTGTTAATATCTGAGGCTCTGGTAAGGGGCCACTGTGTTTGCGTCCAGGTGTGTTTGTTTTCGAAGTGATTCGTCCAGTTTCGGTAGTGGGGCGAGTGTTGTGTGGTGTAGTACCTGTGTGTTTGTTGGTAATGTGTATTCCAGACTTGTGGGTATCTCCCTTCCCCTCTGTAATCCTGTGGTGGTTCCATCTGACTGTTC
>WNGS01001612.1:116552-135484 GCA_020271785.1 Procambarus virginalis
TGGGTATTCCTTAGTTAATAGGTGTAAAATAATCCGGAGTTGTTCAATAAAACCCACGTGTAAAGATTTAATCCACAGTGCACTTAATGTCCAGCTTAGACTAAGAATACTTGATCCTTCCCCCATTATTCTATATGATACATACGTTTTCTTCCATTATTCATAAGAAAGTAAGGACAGGTTTGGTAGTTTGTACTCTCGGGTACGGCTTCCAAGCAGCTATGCTGCTGCAATATGTTACCAAAAAATATTATCCCATACTCTGGGATATGTTTATAAAAAATATTGGCCCTGCTGTGAATATGTTAATCTGTCAGTGATATTAACTCTGCTCTAGAATAGCTAATACAAAGAATGTATATAAATATTATGCAATTTGTATTAGTAAATAAAATACTATAATTACTTCTCTGGGGGGGAGCCCCGTCGACTCCCCGGAGCTATCCAGGCTGATGGATATGTGTAACATTCTGGCATCAGTCAATGTGCGTGGAGTTCTTGCCTACCAGGGACCACGAGCCAGAACCTGGCTCAGAGAGGCACGAGGAGCAAATGGCCTATAGAACCCCCCCCCCCCCCCCCAGCACCCCCTGTGGTTGGGAGCATTCTATGTCTGCCATCGACAGGGTCTGGCACCCAGAAAGGTAGGCCCCCAAAAACAAACCCCTATTCTGGTGAAACTATGCTACCGCAAGCTGAACAAGTGGACAGAACTCCCCAAACAAAAATTAGCAAACGAGCATGATGTCATCCTGTTGCTGCGCCGCAGTCTGTGCAATCCCCCCCCCCCCAACTCCTTGGGAGGGGGAAGTGGGATCCCCAGACCCTCGTGCTGGCAATCCAACCTTCAGTTCTTGGCTGATGCGATTCTGGGAAAGTCTTGTGCCTCTGGCTCCAAATTTTTTGTCTCAGTTCTGTGTTTTGTGACGTGGGGGCTGTCTCTCCAGGTGGTGTGTGAGCTAGGAGTAATATTCCAAGGTAGTCGGGCTGCATGCACCTAGAGCTACCTTCCTTAGGTGCCCGGTAAATCCTGCTCTTGGGGCTTGGGGCCACCTTCCACAAGTCATCTTGGGATCTGCCTCCGCTGTGCCTTTTACTGCTCGGTACTTGCCCGGTCATTGGGGTCTGCTGAGGTTTTCTTGCCCTTGTGTGTCTCTGGGTAGGAGGTAGTTTCATCACTGGTAGGGGCATGGGGTAATGCACAGCTAGTTTTCACTAATTATAGTGGCCGGCTCTGTTCTGCCTGGGTGACGTTGTCCTCTTGTGGGGTTTTTCTTCTGTTTTTGTTTTCTGTCTGGTGGACGGGGGGGGGGGGGGTCTGCCTTCATGGTTACCCCTTAGCTGTTGTAGGGGTATACAGTATATATTCTAATCTGTATTTTGGTGGTATTCCCCGCTAGGCCCCCGTGAGTGGACACGTCCCGGGGGTTCAACTTTTTGCAGTTTGTTTGGTAGACTTGGGCGCCGGTTCACAGTACCCTGCTTGGGCTTCGCTTAGTGTGTTAACCCGTAAGTTGCGCAACTTAAGTGGCGGCCAGTGGCGGGCTGCCACTGGCTGCCACTGCTACTCAGCATGCCAACTTAGTGGATCGTTATGGTGAACACGAGTGTAGACACTTATATATAACATCTGTATATAGTGAATAAAAGCAAAAACAGTATTGTGGAAGGTGAATGTGGGCGAGTGAGGTGTTGAGGGAGTGAGTGGCAGCGAGTGGCTGCTGGTATGTGGCGGTCACTCCTCGTTGCTTTTTGACTCATAATACCAACTTAGTGGTTCGTTTTGGTGAACAAAACATGCAGATACTTACTTATATATAACCTGTGTATACAGTGTAATAACTGACAAAAGTATTTGTTCACTGTTTGATGAACATAAAAATTGAATCAACAATATGCACACCATATTTTTGAGTACAGTGATGATTCACTCATGTAATTATTAAATATATCACACTACACACTATTGAATAATATTACAGCAAAAAAACTACGAAAAATCAAACAGACATACCTTACCTTGAGGATACCTTGAGGTGCTTCCCGGGGCTTATCGTCCCCGCGGCCCGGTCATCGACCAGGCCTCCTGGTTGCTGAACTGATCAACCAGGCTGTTGGACGCGGCTGCTACAGCCTGACGTATGAGTCACAGCCTGGTTGATCAGGTATCCTTTGGTAGGTGCTTATCCAGTTCTCTCTTGAACACTGTGAGGGGTTTGCCAGTTATGTCCCTTATGTGTAGTGGAAGCGTGTTTAACAGTCTCGGGCCTCTGATGTTGATAGAGTTCTCTCTCAGAGTACCAGTTGCACCCTTGCTTTTCAACGGGGGTATTCTGCACATCCTGCCATGTCTTCTGGTCTCATGTGATTTTATTTCTATGTGCAGGTTTTGCAGGTTTGGGACCAGCCCTCTAATATTTTCCACGTGTAAATTATTAATGTATCCTCTCCCGCCTGCGCTCAAGGGAATACAGATTTAGGCTCTTTAGTCGGTCCCAATAGCCTAGATGTTTTACCGAGTGGATTCTAGCAGTAAAGGATCAATCTCTGCACGCTCTCCAGGTCAGCAATTTCACCAGCAGTGAAAGGGGCTGTCATTGTGCAGCAGTACTCCACTCTAGAGAGCACAAGCGTTTGAAAAGTGTCATCATCGGTATAGCATCTCTAGTGTGAAAAGTTCTTGTTATCCAACCTGTCATTTTTCTTGCAGTTGTGACGGCTACTTTATTGTGTTCTTTAAAGGTAATGTCTTCCGACATGAGTACACCCAGATCCATTACATTGCCTTTTCGTACTATGTTATGATTTGCCTGAGATTTGTACATGGTTTCCGTTTTATATTTTCATTTTTTCCATAGCGCATGAGCTAGAATTTATCTTCGTTAAACACCATATTATTTCCTGTAGCCCATAGAAGACCTGATCTACATCTGACTGGAGGTTCGCCGTGTCCCCTATTTTGCCTACTCTCATGAAGATCCTAGGTTCATCTGCAAAGGATGATACCGTGCTATAGGTTGTGCTCTTGTCTATGTCCGATATGAGGAATGAGAAAAGTACTGGAGCAAGCACAGTACCCTGGGGGACTGAGCTCTTAACGGTTGTCGGGTTGGATTTTATTTTGTTGACTATTACACATTGGGTTCTGTTGGTCAGGAAATTGTAGATCCATCTGCCTACTTTTCCGGTAATTCCTTTTGAGCGCATTTTATGGGCAATAACACCATGGTCACATTTATCAAAGCTTTTGCGAAATCTGTGTAATTACATCAGCGTTTTGTTTGTCTTCCATAGCATCTAATGCCATATCATAGTGGTCCAGCAACTGAAACAGGCAAGAGCGCCCTGTTCTGAAACCATGTTGTCCGGGTTATGGAGATGCTGTGATTCCATGTATTTTGTGATCTACTTCTTAGCACTCTCTCAAAAATTTTATGATGTGCGATGTTAGTGCTATCGGTCTGTAAATTTTTTGCCTCTGCCTTATTTCCTCCTTTATGAAGTGGTGCTATCTCTGCTGTTTTAGTATATCAGGAATAACGCCAGTATCTAGGCTTTGTCTCCACAGATTGTGAAGGGCCTGCGATAGTGCTTTTTTACAGTTCTTGATGAATATGGAGTTCCAAGAATCCGGGCCTGGTGCGGAGTGCATAGGCATACTGTTTATGGCTTCTTCAAAATCCAGTGGGGATAGTGTGACGTCTGATATAAAATTTGATGTTGGTATCATATCCATGAAAAGATCATTTGGGTTATCGATCTTTAGTGCGTTTAATGGCTCGCTGAAGACAGAGTCGTATTGCTTCCTCAGTAGCTCGCTCATTCTTTGTTGTCATCTGTGAAAGTTCCATCTTCCTTTCGCAATGGCCCGATACTAGATGTGGTTTTTGATCTTGATTTTGCATAGGACAAAAAATATCTCGGGTTTCTCTCTATTTCACTGATGGCCTTTTGCTTTCTGCCTCTCCTGCGTTTGTATGATTCTTTAGCTTGAGTTCAATTTTCCTATTTCGCTAACCTAACCTTCTTCGCCGTGTCTCTGAGATGGTGCTACTCTCAAGTTGTACCTCGATTCGTTTCTCTGCCTATAAGGGAACGACGTTCTCGTTCCAATCTCATCAGCTTCTCTTTTTTCTTAGGGGGATGCGTGTTTGTACATATTTCTAGTGCTACCGATGCTTATTTTTCCAGGCACTGTTCAGGTTCGCATTTCCTAGCTGTTCTTCCCAGTTTATTTCTGTGAAGTCTTGGTTATTTGCTCCCAGTTTATCTGTTTTTATTGAAGTTGAATTTGCTGAAATCTCCATTCCTACCGGAGAATCTGGACTGGTTTTGAGAGTCTATTCCCCAGTGGTTTGTCATAACTTCAAGTAATTTGTGATCTGAGTAACAGAGTACTTGTAATCTATATTTCTGATCAATTCATCATTATAGTGAAAATGATGAGGTCTCAGTGTGTTCTCCTTCCTGGTTGGTTCTACATTTGCTTGGTTTAAGGCAATACTGCGCACATCCGTAGCAGTTCATTTGCATGTGCCTGTTCATAAGGCTACTTCCTGGTATTCATTCTGATATTACTGTATTAGCCAGCAGGTCTTCCATTTCAGGTGCCGTGAGGTTGAAGTCCCCAGAGCAGGATGATGTTTGGTGCTGGATTTGTGAGGTTTTCCCAAGCAGTTGTTCTACTTTCATTAGTTGGTCTTTAAACCTGCCTTTGAGGGTTTGCTCCGGCTGACTTATATACAAGTGACAATAAGCTACATTTATATCTCTATTTTGATTATCAGCACTTGCCCCATATGCATTCGAGGCTGTTTAGCAGCTCATACAGATGAGTTTGTCTTTGATGTATAGGCTGACCCCACCCTGAAGCCGGTGCTTTCCTTGATCACATCTGAAAGATTGTACTCTGAGTATCCATATTCCCTCATGTAGTACTTGTGTGGGTTTCTGTGTAGGGCTGCAAAACACCTGCATTGCCTCATGAAGGAGTACATCTATATAAGTGAACTTTGTTGATTTGCGTGTGTTTTTATACCTGAATGTTGGCAATATAAATGCATGTTATCGTGGGTATGTGGAAGGTGCTTGGATGCCTACTTCGGTGCTTAATGATCTGATGGCTTGATAAGGGGGCCACAGCTTGTTGCTGCCAAGGGTGGTGTTGTTTCTGAAGTGATTCCGTCCGTAGATTCGGTAGTGGGGCGGTTTGTGTGGTTTTAGTTGTAGTACCTGTGTGTTTGTTGTTGGTAATAGTGTATATCCAGACTTGTGGGTATCTCCCTTCCCCTCTGTAATCCTTGTGGTGGTTCCATCTGGACTGTTCCTCGTCTCCATAGTATATTTGTCTGGCTCTGTTTTCTGCCTTCCTCTAAAAAAATTGCCAGTAGTGTCATACTGATTTTCCCGTCTATAACGTTGTGTACCTCTCACGTGGAATTCCGGACACTGAAGATTGTAGCATTTTTTTGTCCCTAATTGAAAATTGACATAATTTGGGGGTGGGAAGTATCTACACCCTGTTCCAAAACGGCATGTACCCCTCGCCAACATGTTCCTGCATTTTCGAGGATGAAGAAAATGGCATTTTGTTCCTAATTTTCCATATTTGCATATTCCTTTAGCGTAGAATTTGCAAATGTGTTCCGGTTTTGCGTTTTTCAAGGTATTTATATCTGTGTCTGTCTTGTCTACCTCTTATTGGAGCCATCTCCGCTTTTCGTCCCATTTCCTTCCTTTATGCACCTCTGTCCTCAGACAGAGTGCATAAATGAAGGAATTGGGACGAAAAGCGGAGATGCCTCCAATAAAGAGGTAGGACAGACAGACACAGATATAAATACCTTGAAAAACGCAAAACCGGAACACATTTGCAAATTCTACGCTAAAGGAATATGCAAATATGGAAAATTAGGAACAAAATGCCATTTTCTTCATCCTCGAAAATGCAGGAACATGTTGGCGAGGGGTACATGCCGTTTTGGAACAGGGTGTAGATACTTCCACCCCAAATTATGTCAATTTTCAATTAGGGACAAAAAAATGCTACAATCTTCAGTGTCCGGAATTCCACGTGAGAGGTACACAAAGTTATAGACGGGAAAATAAGTATGCCACTACTGGCAATTTTTTAGAGGAAGGCAGAAACAGAGCAGAAAATATAAGAGAGAGTAGGTACTTTTTGGTTTTTGCTTTTAAATAAGGCAAAAGTTTGACAGCTTTTCAATTCACTAGGGAGTGAGTTCCATAGACTAGGTCCCTTAATTTGCATAGAGTGTTTACACAGATTAATTTGACCCTGGGGATATCAAAGAGATATTTATTTCTGGTGTGGTGATAATGGGTCCTATTACATCTGTCCAGGGAGAGTTTCAGAGCATGGTTTGCATTTAAGAACAGGGTTTTGTAAATGTAGTTGACACAAGAGAATGTGTGGAGGGAGTTAATATTTAGCAAGTTTAGGGATTTAAACAAGGGAGCTGAGTGTGTCTGAAAGCAGAGTTAGTTATTATTCTGATAGCAGATTTTGCTGGGAGATGATGGGCTTAAGGTGGTTTGCAGTGGTTGAACCCCCATGCACAGATACCATAATTAAGATAGGGGTAGATTAGTGCATAATATAGTGAGAGGAGAGCAGAGTTAGGAACATAATATCTTATTTTAGAGAGTATACCAACTGTCTTAGAGACTTTCTTAGTTATGTGTTGAATGTGGGTGCTGAAGTTGAGTCTCTTGTCTAGGAATAGGCCAAGAAACTTGCCATCATTTTTATTACTGATGTTAATGTTGTCTATCTGTAGCTGAATTGCATTTGATGATTTGCTTCCAAATAAGATGTAGTAAGTCTTTTCTATGTTTAATGTTAGTTTGTTAGTTGACATCCATAAGTGGACTTTTTTTAATTCATTATTCACAACATTATTTAGTGTATGTGGTTGAGGTCTGAATAGATAAGGGTAGTATCGTCAGCAAACAATATAGGTTTAAGAATATTAGAGACATTAGGCAGATCGTTTATATATATAAGAAATAGAAGAGGTCCTAAGATACTGCCCTGTGGCACTCCAACGGTAATTGGTAGAGTGGAAGAAGTTGTATCATTGATGGTTACATATTGGTGTCTGTCACTAAGATAGGATCGGATGTAGTCAAGGGCAAGGCCTCGAATTCCATAATGCTGGAGTTTAAGTAAGAGGTAGTTGTGATTAACAGTATCAAAGGCTTTTCTTAGGTCAATGAAGAGTCCAATCGGAAACTCATTTTTGTCAAGGGCTGAGTAGATTACGTCAAGGAGGCTAATGATTGCATCGTTGGTGCTCTTTTGGGACCGGAAGCCAAACTGGCAGGGGCTGAGTATGTCGAATTTTACGAGGTAGGAATAGAGCTGGTTTGTAAATAATTTTTTCAAATATTTTTGATAGAATGGGTAGATTTGATATTGGTCTATAATTGTTTATGTCCGCCGGATTGTCTCCTTTATGGACTGGCGTTACTCTTGCTTTTTGAGGATATCAGGGAGGTGTGACACTATAGATTTGTTGAACAGTAGGGCTATGGGTGGGGCAAGGGCATGGGAGGCGCTCTTGTATACAATGGACGGAATTTCACTGGTGTTCCTACCTTGGTTTTTAGAGAGTGTATGATGGACACAACATCTGCCGGGCTGATTGGTGAAAGGAGAAGAGAGTTTGGATAGCTGCCTGAGAGATATGTGTTAATATGTGTCTGGGTCTGTGGGATTTTAGTGGCAAGATTAGCACCAACCGATGAAAAGAAACTATTAAATTCATTTGCCATTTCTAAATCAGTTGACGGTATATCCCCATCCTTGTAGAGTTTTATTTGGTTATGTGAGTGTTGTTTAGTTCCTAGGATACTAGAGATTGTTTTCCAAGTGCTTTTCATGTTGCCTTTTGCTTCATTGAATCTATTCACATAATATGCAAGTTTTGCCTTTCCTATGATACTGGTAAGCATTGATGAGTACCTTTTAGCTACTTCCTTTGAAACTAGGCTAATCCTAAGTTTCTTTTCATATTCATGTTTCTTGTTGACTGAGTTGAGAATGCCACTTGTGAGCCATGGATTGTTCCATGGCTCACAAGTTCCATGGCTCTTCCACATCCTCATCATTATTACCAATAACACACTGGATAATCTCATTATCAGTTAATTCACCATAACCTGGATCATCACCATCATTATCTAACCACACATTCACATCAGAAAGTTTCAAATCTTCCTCACCTGCATCTCTGAATGTCTCAAAAACGCATTATCAAAGCCCTCAAAATCATAGTCATCTTTGTCTTCATTCTAACCAAGTACCAGACTCAGAATTTTATTCCATGCATTCTTTAATGTGGTGACCTTCAACTCGCTCCTTTCTTTGGCCTAGTTGTAAAGTGCGTATTTAATTGAATATTTCTTTGAAGTTTTCTAGTGTTCTATTAGCCTTCGTATCCTTAGTAGGCATCTCGTCTTCCTCAGAGAGCAGAACTTCCATAATATCTGAATTCATAGCTCTTTTATAAAGCCTTTGAGAGCATAGATAACCCCCTAATCCATGATCTATATTACAGATGTAGTGTTTGATGGTAAAGCCATACATGTTATTTTGCCATCAGGCGATGTTAATTTAGCAATGGGGTGAGCTGGAGCATTATCTGTCAGCAGCATTGCCTTTACCTCAGTAGGATGAATTCTACACATATTGATCTGCTGCTTTTTTACTTCTTTACAAAAATGATTCTGGAACCAATCCTCAAAAATAATCTGTGTGAACCAGGCATTTTTTGTGTTGTAGTAGATGACAGGTAGTCTGTTCATGCAGTTTTTCAATGCTCTGAGGTTGGCAGATTTCCCAAGAATTGCGTACTTTGTTCGGTGACTGCCATCTGCGTTACAGCACAATAATGCTGAAATTCTTTCCTTCTTTACCGTGCAACCAGGAGTACTCTTCTCAAGCCTGAAGGTCAAAGTGTTTCTTTGAAGGCATTTCCAGTTAAAGCCTGTTACATCTGCCTTGTACACTTAAAACCAGCTTAAATTATTAGATATAATGTGCTGAAAAAATTTATTCTTATATGCATTAGCACGTCCAACACCTGCACTTAATGCCTCGCCACAAATTTTCTTGTTAATGATGCCATAACTCTCTTTAAATCGACATACCCATTCAGTGCTAGCCTTGAAATTATCTATATTTAACTTTACAGCAAGTCTTTCAGCTGCATTTCTAATAGAATCAACTGAAACAGCAATTCCTTTTGCACCATGCTGTGTAAACCATTAAAATACAGACGAGTCCAAACCCGTATACTTTGCAGCCCTCAATTTTTCCTGTTGCCTATTGCATCAGTTTGAGCAAAGAATTTCTTAATATTATCCTTCTGCTTATTTTATATCACAAACTGTAGCTTTACCAATGTTGAATTCTTGGGCGAGTCGAGTGACAGAGTATCCATGCTCTGCTTTCTCTGTCAAGTCAACTGTCTGATTAATTGACAAATGTTTTCTCTTTTGTTTTATATCTTCAATACCATGAATGCTGGTCTGAGACATCTTGACAGATTAAATGAGTTCAAACAGTAAAAATTGTTCAAATTTATCACGAAAATCCTACGCACGCGAGCCCGAGGTTTTTACCCCAGGAAGAGAAGTACTGTACATGGTGCCAGCCATCTCATCCAGGCCCAACTCGTTGACATGACTTTGTGCTTATTTTATAGGCATACTCAAAATTTAATGTACAAGTTACAAGTTGATTTATTTAAAATATAATTATTGTTATAATTAGTGAAATATTGTTAGTTTGAAATTTTATGAATTTTATACAGTACAGTTCTGTATTAACCCTTAACCCTCAAACCGCGCATATCATATATAAATGATATCAGTGACAAAACCGAAACCGCGCACATCATTTATATATGATTTCGTGTCTAGCGGTATAATTTAAACGCCCCGCCTGGGATAGGGGCAGCTATAGTACAGCCACGACTGATAGTTGCCAGATGCCACCTAGAAAAAAAATCCAGCCCAACATTCTTGGGTGTGAGAGCATCAGTATTGAGCAAGCCACCAAGGCTGGCGCACGCAGCACGAGCTCACAGCACCGCTGTTCAGCTTGTGACCACAGCATCGCCTACAAATGCCATAATATAAATGATACTGCTATTATTTAGCAGTGATAGTATTACTGAAGAACCCTGACTTTGATAAAACTGACCAGGATTCTGATAACAGCTTGATTGTGGTGATATTTAGCGCTGTGCTCGATGGAGGGAGGAGTACGGCTGTAGAGGGAGGGGTTGTGGGCGTCGTCTTCCGACTGTGTGTGGCCACCATTTATTGACTGCACTCACCATACCAGCTTAGTGGTTCGCTATGGTGAACACAAATGTAGATACTTATATATAACGTGTGTATAGTGTGAGATAACAGCGAGAGGAGTAGGTTGGGAGCCGCCATTTTGGTGAAGGAGGAGCGTCATCTGCACAACTTGGCATGTTGTTTACTGATGGCCACTATGGTCTTTGGGCACCATACCAGCTTATTTGTACAAGTATGGTGAATAAAACAGGTAGATACTTATATATAATGTGTGTATATAGCGTAATAACACCAAAACCAATATTGTTAGAGGAGAAATATTAGTGCGTCTGGCCTTGAGGGCGGCCGCCGATCAGCTGACTGTGGAGTAGCTACGTCTTTGTGCCTTTACTCACCATACAAGCTTAGATGTACAGTTATGGTGAACAAAACATGTAAATACGTATATATAACGTCTGTGTATAGTGAATAAATGCAAAAACAGTATTGTGGGAGGTGAATGAGGGTGAGTGAGGTGGTGTTCAGGGAGGGAATGGCAGTGAGTGGCTTGCTGGTGTTTGGCGGCCACTCCTCGTTGCTTTTTGACTCACAAGACCAACTTAGTAGTTCGTTATGGTGAACAAAACATGCAGATACTTATATATAACCTGTGTATATAGTGTAACAACAGCAAAACTATTTGTTTATTGTTTTATGAACATAATAATTGAATCACTTATATGCACACCATAATTTTGATTACAACGATGGTTCACACATTTTATAATATAAATATACCACAATTCACTGTATGGAATAATATTATTGCAAAAAAAAAGCTAAGAAAAAATCAATCAGAGACATTGAAATAATTAGGTAATAATATATTTGTGGCAACTGCCGTCTGACAGCTCGGGCAGAGCAGACCTCGTCTGGCGAAGGCTCTGCCAACGCTCCTTTTTAGCCACACTTCCCTACCCTATTGCGGCTAAAATATGCCACCTATGATTTTTTTGTTATTTTTTCTGTGATCAGGGAACAAAAATAAACACTTCTATAAGACGAAAGAATTTTTTGGATTTTTTTTTGTTGCGCCTGTGGGTGTGAATTCCATTTGGGCCCCTAGCGGTTTGAGGGTTAAGCTGTGCATGGCATACATATACGACAGGACCTGATGGCAAAGTTCAATTTCTCAAATTTGCTCTAATGCTTTCCAGTTTTTTGTGCATACCAGCAAATCCTGCAACTTTGTCTAAATGATCACAAACGTAACTTGAAAAATAAGAAAATAAAAAAATTGAATATTGAAAACTTCAGATTTTGAAATCAGCTGCAAGAATATAAACTAACACCACTTGTTCATTTGGTGTTATTATGCTCTCAGAATAGTATATGATCTTCATTTTCATAGATTTAGAATATGTGTTTTCAGTTTAGGTTACTGTAAAAAAAATTGTCAGTGTGGCATCTGAATTATGCGCCAAATTTAGAAAAAAAAATTGATAACTCTGAACGTTTAGGGTTTGTGAAAAATCCATTCTAATAGGATTGTAGAACAGACAGCTGTGCACATTATTTGTAAAAATGGTGAGAATCGGTCAGAAACTTAATTTTGTTAAGCTGAATCAAAGTTTTAGAGATAATTGAAGTTGAAGTTATCGACAATGAATAAGGTAGTTCTAATTCATTAATTTACTTATATGTTTTAATAAACGTTGTTTGGCATTCGTACTCGAATATGTGAAAGTTGTAGATCAATATGTATTGGAATGATGTCAAGAAAAAATAACTCACCAAAAAACTAAATATAGGGAAAATTATAATGATTTAGGGAATAAAAATGTATACTTTATAAAAGTGATAAAGCCCTAATCGGGTCCCTAATCATCAAAACCGCCTAAAGAGACAAAGAAAATAGAATTTGAAATCTGTGAAAAACTCAGTAAAAAAAAATTCAAAGTCCCAAGTTCTGCTGTCCATATACTGCCTCCTCCAGGCCTGTCTCAAGTTGGTAAACACCCACGGTCAACCCCCAACGGTCAACACCCGACCTTGTAAGACCTTGTAAGACCATCACCACCGAACAGAAGTGTACAACAAAATTGTCTTTGATAAAAACGTGCATAGAATGCAACATGAAGGTAGATTACCAACAGAGCTTTCAATGCCAACTCTGTTCAGCAGCCATACACAAAAAATGTGCCAACATGACTAATAATTCAAGGAGAAATGGTCCCAGTGACCACTCTGTGTACTGGCTCTGCAAAAAGGATGATGTAACTTTTTTTATGATGGAAATCCTGGATAAAACTCCCGCCGAAAACAGAGAATCATTAATAAATGCCTGCATAGCAATTTCTAATGTCTTCAAACAAACTGTACATGACACCAAGGTACAACCAGATGCGGCACAGAGCTTGGTGGCAGCGGCGCCGGAGCAGAGCGGGGGAGTCGGGGACGCCTGAGCAGAGCGGGGGGAGTCGGGGGTGCCTGAGCAGAGTGGGGAGTCGGGGACCCCTGAGCAGGGTGCGGAGTCGGGGACGCCTTAGCAGAGCGCGGAGTCGGGGAAGCCACAGCAGAGTGCGGTCCCTGGCAAAGGGACACAAACAAAACAAGGCCCCAAAATCTGTTGGTATTACAAATGGGCAACCTGTAAACATGGCATATTGGGAAGAACAAATGGAACATGTAAGTACAATCACCCTAGAACGTGCAGAAACCTCCTCAATACAAGTAAATGTACCAAAAGCTGCGAATTCTTTCACCCAGAAATTTGCAAGAACTCTTTGGACAGGAAAGAGTGCTTCAATGCTGAATGTCCAGCTTTTCATATAAGAGGTACCAGGCGAATAAAACCGACAGACCGCCACTATGAAAACAGCCACTACTCCATCGACCGGGATAATTTTTTAGCAAGAGGAGGAGGAGAAGAATGGCTAAATGTGACCAGACTCTATCACCAACTCGGTCAAATGCTAGAGAGGACGCAAACACAGTGGCCTCCTTACCACATGACCTGGACAAAATAAGTACATGGAGCGCCACTTGGCAAATGGAATTCAATGTTAATAAATGCCATGTTATGGAATGTGGAATAGGAGAACATAGACCCCACACAACCTATATATTATGTGAGAAATCTTTAAAGAATTCTGATAAAGAAAGAGATCTAGGGGTGGTTCTAGATAGAAAATTATCACCTGAGGACCACATAAAGAATATTGTGTGAGGAGCCTATGCCACGCTTTCCAACTTCAGAATTGCGTTTAAATACATGGATGGCGATATACTAAAGAAATTGTTCACGACTTTTGTTAGGCCAAAGCTAGAATATGCAGCGGTTGTGTGGTGCCCATATCTTAAGAAGCACATCAACAAACTGGAAAAGGTGCAAAGGCATGCTACTAAGTGGCTCCCAGAACTGAAGGGCAAGAGCTACGAGGAGAGGTTAGAGGCATTAAATATGCCAAAACTAGAAGACAGAAGAAAAAGAGGTGATATGATCACTACATACAAAATAGTAACAGGAATTGATAAAATCGATAGGGAAGATTTCCTGAGACCTGGAACTTTAAGAACAAGAGGTCATAGATATAAACTAGCTAAACACAGATGCCGAAGAAATATAAGAAAATTCACTTTCGCAAACAGAGTGGTAGACGGTTGGAACAAGTTAGGGGAGAAGGTGGTGGAGGCCAAGACCGTCAGTAGTTTCAAAGCGTTATATGACAAAGAGTGCTGGGAAGACGGGACACCACGAGCGTAGCTCTCATCCTGTAACTACACTTAGGTAATTACCAGAGCCTCAGATATTAACACCAAGTAAGGCATCCAGCACTTCCACTAACACGATAACATCATTTATATATGTTAACATCCAGGATATAAAAACACGCAAATCCAACAAAGTTCACTTTATAGATGGTCTCCTTCATGAGGCAAATGCAGTGTTTGCAGCCCTAACAGAAACCCACACAAAGGACTACCATGATGGTGAAATATGGATCTCAGTACAATCTTTTCAGATGTGATAGGAAACACTGGCTTCAGGGTGGGGTCAGCCTCTACATCAAAGACACACTCATCTGTACTGAGCTGCTAAACACCTCAAATGATATGGTGGAAGTGCTGATAATCAAAATAGAGATCCTAAATGTAGTTATTGTCCTTGTATATAAGTCACAGGAGGCAAACCCTCAACAGTTTAAAGACCAAGTAATGAAAATAGAACACTGCTTGGAAAGCCTCACAAATCCAGCTCCGAACATCATCCTGCTTGGGGACTTCAACCTACGGCACCTGAAATGGAAGCACCTGGCTAATACAGTAATATCAGAAAGAATACCAGGAAGTAGCCTAAATGAACAGGCACATGCAAATGACCTGCTTTGGATGTGCGACAGGTTTGCCTTAAACCAGCAAATAGTAGAACCAACTAGGAAGGAGAACACGCTGGACCTCATTTTCACTAATAATGATGAATTGATCGGGAACATAATGATTACAAATACCTGTTACTCAGATCACAACTTAATTGAAGTTATGACAACCATGGGGAATAGACCTTCAAAACCAGTCCAGATTCCCGGTGGAGGAGATTTCAGCAAATTCAACTTCAATAATAAACAGATAAATTGGGAGCAAATAAACCAGGACTTCACAGAAATAAGCTGGGAAGAACAGCTAGAAAATGCAAACCTGAACCAGTGCCTGGAAAAAATAAGCTCAGTAGCACTAGAAATATGTTCAAACCGCATACCCCTAAGAAAAAAGAGGAAGAGATGCAGATTGGAACGGGAAGGTCGTTCCCTATATAGGCGAAGAAAACGAATCGTGGAACAACTTGAGAGTCGCACCCTGTCTCAAGAACGGCGAAGAAGGTTAGGTAGAGAAATAGAAACAATTGAACTCAAGCTACAAGAATTATACAAAACCCAGGGGAGGCACAGAGAGCAAAAGGCCATCAGTGAAATAGAGAGAAATCTGAAATATTTTTTCTCCTATGCAAAATCAAGATCAAAAACCACATCTAGTATAGGGCCCCTGCGAAAGGGAGATGGAACTTTCACCGATGACAACAAAGAAATGAGCGAGCTACTGAGGAAGCAGTACGACTGTTTTCAGCGAGCCATTAAACGCACTAAAGATTGATAACCCAAATGAATTTTTCATGGATATGATACCAATATCAAATCATATATCAGACGTCACCCTATCCCCACTGGATTTTGAAGAAGCCATAAACAGTATGCCTATGCACTCTGCACCAGGCCCGGATTCTTGGAACTCCATATTCATCAAGAACTGTAAAAAAAACACTATCGCAGGCCCTCCACATTCTGTGTTGCCTAGATACTGGCGTTATCCCTGATATACTAAAAACAGCAGAGATAGCACCACTTCATAAAGGAGGAAATAAGGCAGAGGCAAAAAATTACAGACCGATAGCACTAACATCGCACATCATAAAATTTTTGAGAGAGTGCTAAGAAGAAAGATCACAAAATACATGGAATCACAGCATCTCCATAACTCCGGACAACATGGTTTCAGAACAGGGCGCTCTTGCCTGTTGCAGTTGCTGGACCACTATGATATGGCATTAGATGCTTGGAAGACAAACAAAACGCTGATGTAATTTACACAGATTTCGCAAAAGTTTTTGATAAATGTGACCATGGTGTTATTGCACATAAAATGCGTTCAAAAGGAATTACCGGAAAAATAGGCAGATGGATCTACAATTTCCTGACTAACAGAACCCAATGTGTAGTAGTCAACAAAATAAAAAGTACTTGCTCCAGTACTTTTTTTCATCCTTATATCGGACATAGACAAGAACACAACCTACAGCACTGTATCATCCTTTGCAGATGACGCTAGGATCTTCATGAGAGTAGGCAACATAGAGGACACGGCAAACCTCCAATCAGATGTAGATCAGGTCTTTCTATGGGCAACAGAAAATAATATGGTGTTTAACGAAGATAAGTCCAGCTCATGCGCTATGGAAAAAATGAAAATATATAAACGGAAACCACGTACAAATCTCAGGCAAATCATAACATAGAACGAAAAGGCAATGTAAAGGATCTGGGTGTACTAATGTCGGAAGACCTTACCTTTAACCCTTTAACTGCGTTGCCTCCAAATATGACACCCCCGTGGTGCGCAGGAAATAAATTCTCTGGAAAAAATTCTTTTTTCTTTTTAAAGTGTCAAAAACCCTTCCCTCAGTATGGGTATTAAAAAAAAAAGTCGTAATTGTACTTACTTTGGCTGCTATGGGGTCCGTAAGTTGGGGCGTGACGTCATGATTCCCCGTGCGCCCGTGCTGTAAGCTCCCGGGGCGGGTGGGGCGGTCGGGGCGGGGCGCGCGAGTTGCCGCGAATATATTTTCGTTCATTTTTTTCGCACAGTTCCAAATACATTTTATTTGTTTTTACGTACTAATCCTATGTATAGTGAACACGTACACTATATTATGGCAGTAAAACAACCGTACTGTCCGAAGACACTGTGTTACGTGCATGACACTTGTGTACACATATGCTGCACATATTTACCATGTATCATGCTAATTTATGTATACATATAATCTATTTACACACTACACACTGTCACACACTATATACATTCACCATCAACACACTCAGAACACCTCGAGTGAGAGCAGCCACACCCAGCCAGTCTCCCTCACTCCAACATCTTACTCGCCAACATTGCTCCTCCCACCATACTGTTATAGTTCTTATTACACATGTTCTATATACCTATCTACATGTTTTATTTACCAGAACTATGCAAGTAAGCCGGTATTGTGTCCAAACAGTACAGTGGCCACCATACACTGCATGAAAAATCACACAGCAGACAGCAGACGACGCTACGATTACGTCACCTCCCTCACCAAAATAGCTCCTCTCAACATTCTCCTGTTACTGTTCTTACACTATATACACACACTATATATACCCATGTACATATGTGTTGCCCATAGCGAACCACTAAGCTATTATGGTGAGCAAAACAAGAGTGGCAGCCACACACACACAATGAGGCTACCTCAATTCTCGCCCTCCCTCCCTCACCAAACTTTCCTCCTTCCACAATACTACGCACAACGCTAATTATAACCACAATCCTGCTATTATCACAATCCTGGTCACTAATTCCTGTAAATGAATAATTGACCACACGTTTATTTTGAAAAGGAACCTAAGAAATCATTTGAAAATTCCTAGATGGACGAAATAATGCTGTGGTGCTGTGAACATCGTGAACAGCATTGAATCACTGATAATTGAACATTGTACCCAGTCATTATCACACTCAGGCTCTTCTATAACACTATCATGGCTAAATGATACAAGTTATATATATATTTTGACATTATTAGGCGATGCTGTGGTTACACGCTGAACAGCAGTGCTCTGCGCTCATGCTGCGAGCGCCAGCCTTGGTTGCTCACACACTACTGAGGCTCCCACACCCGGGAATGTGGACCACGATTTTTTTTAAAGATGGCGTCTGTTTACAAGAGCCCTGAGGAAGCTGATGTGAACCCCATGTAGCCGCGGGAGATTTGAATGGAACGTGAAAAATACAAATACCCGGAGGCGCGTTGCGCAAACCAGACGCAAGCCTGCAGGCGCGTTGCGCAGTTAAAGGGTTAAAGACCACAATAAAGTAGCTGTCACAACTGCAAGAAAAATGACAGGTTGGATAACAAGAACTTTTCACACTAGAGATGCTATACCGATGATGATACTTTTCAAAACGCTTGTGCTCTCTAGAGTGGAGTACTGCTGCACAATGACAGTCCCTTTCAAAGCTGGAGAAATTGCTGACTTGGAGAGCGTGCAGGGATCCTTTACTGCAAGAATCCACTCAGTAAAACATCTAAACTATTGGGACCGACTAAAGAGCCTAAATTTCTATTCTCTTGAGCGCAGGCGGGAGAGGTACATAATAATTTACATGTGGAAAATATTAGAGGGGCTGTTCCCAAACCTGCACACAGAAATAACATCACATTGATGTATCTTCGGCATCTACGATGCCGAAGAAATATAAGAAAATTCACTTTCGCAAACAGAGTGGTAGACGGTTGGAACAAGTTAGGGGAGAAGGTGGTGGAGGCCAAGACCGTCAGTAGTTTCAAAGCGTTATATGACAAAGAGTGCTGGGAAGACGGGACACCACGAGCATAGCTCTCATCCTGTAACTACACTTAGGTAATTACACTTAGGTAATTACATGAGACCAGAAGACATGGCAGGATGTGCAGAATACCCCCGTTGAAAAGCAGAGGTGCAACAGGTACTCTGAGAGAGAATTCTATCAACATCGGAGGCCCGAGACTGTTCAACACGCTTCCGCTACACATAAGGGGCATAACTGGCAAACCCCTCACAGTGTTCAAGAGAGAACTGAATAAGCACCTCCAAAGGATACCTGATCAACCAGGCTGTGACTCATACGTCAGGCAGCGAGCAGCCGCGTCAAACAGCCTGGTTGATCAGTCCAGCAACCAGGAGGCCTGGTCGACGACCGGGCCGCGGGGACGCTAAGCCCCTCAAGGTAACCTCAAGGTAACCTGCCAGTTGTGACTGATT
>WNGS01001612.1:136484-147976 GCA_020271785.1 Procambarus virginalis
CATATTCATTATTACTGGTATTATTATGTATTATTCAGCAATGCTATACAGACACCAGCTGCATATCCACTTTGTGGACACTTCTTGCTACTATTCTTCTTCTTTGTACATTGGACAAGTGCTTGCATCTCATTTATGTACTGCATTATCCCTCAGTTCAGTTAATAGGAGCTGTTCTCTTATCAACAAAATGTTCTCCGTTTTTTTAAAAAAAATTGGTCTAAAATACATTTCTTAAAATATTGGAATGAAACTTTCATGATGCTTAAGTCAATAAGTTGGACGATTTGTTTAACATTTAATATTATTTTCACATAATTCAAATATTTTTTGCCCAGCTCCAGCTTTTACAGCCAGGGCTATAGCAGCTTAAGGGTTAATGCACATCGTTTGTATTGCCTAGGCTGTCAGAGGAGAGGGGGGAGGCAGCCGAGAACCCACCCATACCCCCTTCCACTTTCCTGCCCACCCTCCTTATTCCTGCTACCCTCCTTACTCCTGCTCACCCTCCTTATCCTGCCCACCCTCCTTACTCCTGCCCACACCCTCCTTACTCCTGCCCCCACCCTCCTTACTCCTGCCCCACCCTCCTTACTCCTGCCCCACCCTCCCTTACTCCTGCCCCACCCTCCTTACTCCTGCCCACCCTCCTTCTCCCTGCCCACCCTCCTTACTCCTGCCCACCCTCCTTACTCCTGCCCCACCCTCCTTACTCCTGCCCCACCTCCTTACTCCTGCCCCCACCTCCTTACTCCTGCCCCACCACTCCTTACTTTTGCTCAAAGCACAATACCCAAAAATAATTATTTAACTTTTTCAAACATTTACTATATTTTGGTTGGAAAAATTTAGTCATAGAAATCTTAAATTTGTTTTATTTTGCCTTAATAGGTAACACTGCTTCCAGTCTCGGCTCGGCTACCCAGGACGATAACAAACACAACTTCTGCCCATTAATGATGGTAAGGACAATTTTATTCTTACTCTACTACCAGTGTGTGTGTGTGTGTATCATGATATTGTCATTAACTAGTGATGGTGAGTGTATTTAATCTTGGTGTTTTCATTACCCAGTGATGGTGAGTGAATTAATCATATTGTCATTGCCCAGTGATGGTGATTGTATTCATCATATTGGCATTACCCAGTGATTTTGAGTGTATTAACCCCTTAACTGCGCGCCTCCAAATATGACAGCCCCCCAGTGCGCAGGAAATAAAATCTCTGGAGAAAATTCTTTCTCTGTTTTTAATGTGTCAAAAACCCTTCCCTGAGTAAGGGTATAGTAACAGAAGGTCGAAATTTTAAGCACTTTAGCTGCTATGGGGTCGGTAAGTTCGTGCGTGACGTCATCATTCCCTGGTCGCCCCTGGCATAACGGCCCCCGGAGCCAGAAAGGCGCTTGGGGCTGGATGTGCGAATTGCCGCGAATATATTTTTTGTTCATTTTCTGCGCACAGTTCAAATACATTTTATATGCTTTTACGTGCCAATCCTATGTATAATGAACTCGTACACACTATATTATGGCAGTAGAACATCTGTACTGTCCGAAGACACTTTGTTATGTGCATGACACATGTGTACACATATCTGACACATATTTCCATTGTATTATGCTAATTTATGTATATATATATATACAGTCTATTTTACACAGTATACACTATCACACACTATATACATTCACCATGAACAAATTCAAAACTCCATGAGTTTCAGCTGCCACACCCACCATACTGTTATTGTTTGTATTACACTATTTATACATGTTATGTATACCTATCTACATGTTTTAATCACCAGAACTATGCAAGTAAGCTGGTTTATCATGCTCTATTTTGTTAAATATCATAAAAATGCATTGCCTATGTTAATATCTGTTACTTTCACCAATGTTCATTATTTATTTTTTTTTCTCCTTTGTTTATCTCATTTGTTGTAACCTCTACATCCTGGAGAGTGCATACCCATCCCTAACTATATCAAGATAGAATGAAGTGGTCAACAAATAAATCAGTCACAACTGGCAGGTTACCTTGAGGGTACCTTGAGGGGCTTAGCGTCCCGCGGCCCGGTCGTCGACCGGCCTCCTGGTTGCTGGACTGATCAACCAGGCTGTTTGACGCGGCTGCTCGCTGCCTGACGTATGAGTCACAGCCTGGTTGATCAGGTATCCTTTGGAGGTGCTTATTCAGTTCTCTCTTGAACACTGTGAGGGGTTTGCCAGTTATGCCCCTTATGTGTAGCGGAAGCGTGTTGAACAGTCTCGGCTCCGATGTTGATAGAATTCTCTCTCAGAGTACCTGTTGCACCTCTGCTTTTCAACGGGGGTATTCTGCACATCCTGCCATGTCTTCTGGTCTCATGTAATTACCTAAGTGTAATTACCTAAGTGTAGTTACAGGATGAGAGCTATGCTCGTGGTGTCCCGTCTTCCCAGCACTCTTTGTCATATAACGCTTTGAAACTACTGACGGTCTTGGCCTCCACCACCTTCTCCCCTAACTTGTTCCAACCGTCTACCACTCTGTTTGCGAAAGTGAATTTTCTTATATTTCTTCGGCATCGTAGATGCCGAAGATACGTCAATGTGATGTTATTTCTGTGTGCGGGTTGGGAACAGCCCCTCTAATATTTTCCACATGTAAATTATTATGTACCTCTCCCGCCTGCGCTCAAGAGAATAGAAATTTAGGCTCTTTAGTCGGTCCCAATAGTTTAGATGTTTTACTGAGTGGATTCTTGCAGTAAAGGATCCCTGCACGCTCTCCAAGTCAGCAATTTCTCCAGCTTTGAAAGGGACTGTCATTGTGCAGCAGTACTCCACTCTAGAGAGCACAAGCGTTTTGAAAGTATCATCATCGGTTATAGCATCTCTAGTGTGAAAAGTTCTGTTATCCAACCTGTCATTTTCATTGCAGTTGTGACAGCTACTTTATTGTGGTCTTTAACCCTTTAACTGCGCAACGCGCCTGCAGGCTCGCGTCTGGTTTGCGCAACGCGCCTCCGGGTATTTGTATTTTTCACGTTCCATTCAAATCTCCCGCGGCTACATGGGGTTCACATCAGCTTCCTCAGGGCTCTTGTAAACAGACGCCATCTTTAAAAAAATCGTGGTCCACATTCCCGTGTGGGAGCCTCAGTAGTGTGTGAGCAACCAAGGCTGGCGCTCGCAGCATGAGCGCACAGCACTGCTGTTCAGCGTGTGACCACAGCATCGCCTAATAATGTCAAATATATATATAACTTGTATCATTTAGCCATGATAGTGTTATAGAAGAGCCTGAGTGTGATAATGACTGGGTACAATGTTCAATTATCAGTGATTCAATGCTGTTCACGATGTTCACAGCACCACAGCATTATTTCGTCCATCTAGGAATTTTCAAATGATTTCTTAGGTTCCTTTTCAAAATAAACGTGTGGTCAATTATTCATTTACAGGAATTAGTGACCAGGATTGTGATAATAGCAGGATTGTGGTTATAATTAGCGTTGTGCGTAGTATTGTGGAAGGAGGAAAGTTTGGTGAGGGAGGGAGGGCGAGAATTGAGGTAGCCTCATTGTGTGTGTGTGGCTGCCACTCTTGTTTTGCTCACCATAATAGCTTAGTGGTTCGCTATGGGCAACACATATGTACATGGGTATATATAGTGTGTGTATATAGTGTAAGAACAGTAACAGGAGAATGTTGAGAGGAGCTATTTTGGTGAGGGAGGTGACGTAATCGTAGCGTCGTCTGCTGTCTGCTGTGTGATTTTTCATGCAGTGTATGGTGGCCACTGTACTGTTTGGACACAATACCGGCTTACTTGCATAGTTCTGGTAAATAAAACATGTAGATAGGTATATAGAACATGTGTAATAAGAACTATAACAGTATGGTGGGAGGAGCAATGTTGGCGAGTAAGATGTTGGAGTGAGGGAGACTGGCTGGGTGTGGCTGCTCACTCGAGGTGTTCTGAGTGTGTTGATGGTGAATGTATATAGTGTGTGACAGTGTGTAGTGTGTAAATAGATTATATGTATACATAAATTAGCATGATACATGTAAATATGTGCAGCATATGTGTACACAAGTGTCATGCACGTAACACAGTGTCTTCGGACAGTACGGTTGTTTTACTGCCATAATATAGTGTACGTGTTCACTATACATAGGATTAGTACGTAAAAACAAATAAAATGTATTTGGAACTGTGCGAAAAAAATGAACGAAAATATATTCGCGGCAACTCGCGCGCCCCGCCCCGACCGCCCCACCCGCCCCGGGAGCTTACAGCACGGGGCACGGGGAATCATGACGTCACGCCCCAACTTACGGACCCCATAGCAGCCAAAGTAAGTACAATTACGACTTTTTTTTTAATACCCATACTGAGGGAAGGGTTTTTGACACTTTAAAAAGAAAAAAGAATTTTTCCAGAGAATTTATTTCCTGCGCACCACGGGGGTGTCATATTTGGAGGCAACGCAGTTAAAGGGTTAAAGGTAAGGTCTCCGACATTAGTACCCCAGATCCTTTACTTGCCTTTTCGTCTATGTTATGATTTGCCTGAGATTTGTACGTGGTTTCCGTTTATATTTTTCATTTTTTCCATAGCGCATGAGCTGGACTTATCTTCGTTAAACACCATATTATTTTCTGTTGCCCATAGAAAGACCTGATCTACATCTGATTGGAGGTTTGCCGTGTCCTCTATGTTGCCTACTCTCATGAAGATCCTAGCGTCATCTGCAAAGGATGATACAGTGCTGTAGGTTGTGTTCTTGTCTATGTCCGATATAAGGATGAAAAAAGTACTGGAGCAAGTACTTTTTATTTTGTTGACTACTACACATTGGGTTCTGTTAGTCAGGAAATTGTAGATCCATCTGCCTATTTTTCCGGTAATTCCTTTTGAACGCATTTTATGTGCAATAACACCATGGTCACATTTATCAAAAACTTTTGCGAAATCTGTGTAAATTACATCAGCGTTTTGTTTGTCTTCCAAGCATCTAATGCCATATCATAGTGGTCCAGCAACTGCAACAGGCAAGAGCGCCCTGTTCTGAAACCATGTTGTCCGGAGTTATGGAGATGCTGTGATTCCATGTATTTGTGATCTTCTTCTTAGCACTCTCTCAAAAATTTTATGATGTGCGATGTTAGTGCTATCGGTCTGTAATTTTTTGCCTCTGCCTTATTTCCTCCTTTATGAAGTGGTGCTATCTCTGCTGTTTTTAGTATATCAGGGATAACGCCAGTATCTAGGCAACACAGAATGTGGAGGGCCTGCGATAGTGTTTTTTTTACAGTTCTTGATGAATATGGAGTTCCAAGAATCCGGGCCTGGTGCAGAGTGCATAGGCATACTGTTTATGGCTTCTTCAAAATCCAGTGGGGATAGGGTGACGTCTGATATATGATTTGATATTGGTATCATATCCATGAAAAATTCATTTGGGTTATCAATCTTTAGTGCGTTTAATGGCTCGCTGAAAACAGTCGTACTGCTTCCTCAGTAGCTCGCTCATTTCTTTGTTGTCATCGGTGAAAGTTCCATCTCCCTTTCGCAGGGGCCCTATACTAGATGTGGTTTGATCTTGATTTTGCATAGGAAAAAAATATTTCAGATTTCTCTCTATTTCACTGATGGCCTTTGCTCTCTGTGCCTCCCCTGGGTTTTGTATAATTCTTGTAGCTTGAGTTCAATTGTTCTATTCTCTACCTAACCTTCTTCGCCGTTCTTGAGACAGGGTGCGACTCTCAAGTTGTTCCACGATTCGTTTTCTTCGCCTATATAGGGAACGACCTTCCCGTTCCAATCTGCATCTCTTCCTCTTTTTTCTTAGGGGTATGCGGTTTGAACATATTTCTAGTGCTACTGAGCTTATTTTTTCCAGGCACTGGTTCAGGTTTGCATTTTCTAGCTGTTCTTCCCAGCTTATTTCTGTGAAGTCCTGGTTTATTTGCTCCCAATTTATCTGTTTATTATTGAAGTTGAATTTGCTGAAATCTCCTCCACCGGGAATCTGGACTGGTTTTGAAGGTCTATTCCCCATGGTTTCTAACTTCAATTAAGTTGTGATCTGAGTAACAGGTATTTGTAATCATTATGTTCCCGATCAATCATCATTATTAGTGAAAATGAGGTCCAGGTGTGTTCTCCTTCCTAGTTGGTTCTACTATTTGCTGGTTTAAGGCAAACCTGTCGCACATCCAAAGCAGGTCATTTGCATGTGCCTGTTCATTTAGGCTACTTCCTGGTATTCTTTCTGATATTACTGTATTAGCCAGGTGCTTCCATTTCAGGTGCCGTAGGTTGAAGTCCCCAAGCAGGATGATGTTCGGAGCTGGATTTGTGAGGCTTTCCAAGCAGTGTTCTATTTTCATTACTTGGTCTTAAACTGTTGAGGGTTTGCCTCCTGTGACTATATACAAGGACAATAACTACATTTAGGATCTCTATTTTGATTATCAGCACTTCCACCATATCATTTGAGGTATTTAGCAGCTCAGTACAGATGAGTGTGTCTTTGATGTAGAGGCTGACCCCACCCTGAAGCCAGTGTTTCCTATCACATCTGAAAAGATTGTACTGAGATCCATATTTCACCATCATGGTAGTCCTTTGTGTGGGTTTCTGTTAGGGCTGCAAACACTGCATTTGCCTCATGAAGGAGACCATCTATAAAGTGAACTTTGTTGGATTTGCGTGTTTTTATATCCTGGATGTTAACATATATAAATGATGTTATCGTGTTAGTGGAAGTGCTGGATGCCTTACTTGGTGTTAATATCTGAGGCTCTGGTAATTACCTAAGTGTAGTTACAGGATGAGAGCTACGTTCGTGGTGTCCCGTCTTCCCAGCACTCTTTGTCATATAACGCTTTGAAACTACTGACGGTCTTGGCCTCCACCACCTTCTCCCCTAACTTGTTCCAACCGTCTACCACTCTGTTTGCGAAAGTGAATTTTCTTATATTTCTTCGGCATCTGTGTTTAGCTAGTTATAGCTATGACCTCTTGTTCTTAAAGTTCCAGGTCTCAGGAAATCTTCCCTATCGATTTTATCATTCCTGTTACTATTTTGTATGTAGTGATCATATCACCTCTTTTTCTTCTGTCTTCTAGTTTTGGCATATTTAATGCCTCTAACCTCTCCTCGTAGCTCTTGCCCTTCAGTTCTGGGAGCCACTTAGTAGCATGCCTTTGCACCTTTTCCAGTTTGTTGATGTGCTTCTTAAGATATGGGCACCACACAACCGCTGCATATTCTAGCTTTGGCCTAACAAAAGTCGTGAACAATTTCTTTAGTATATCGCCATCCATGTATTTAAACGCAATTCTGAAGTTGGAAAGCAATCTGAAGTTGGAAAGCGTGGCATAGGCTCCTCACACAATATTCTTTATGTGGTCCTCAGGTGATAATTTCTATCTAGAACCACCCCTAGATCTTTTCTTTATCAGAATTCTTTAAAGATTTCTCACATAATATAAGGTTGTGTGGGGTCTATGTTCTCCTGTTCCACATTCCATAACATGGCATTTATTAACATTGAATTCCATTTGCCAAGTGGCGCTCCATGTACTTATTTTGTCCAGGTCATGTGGTAAGGAGGCCACTGTGTTTGCGTCCTCTCTAGCATTTGACCGAGTTGGTGATAGAGTCTGGTCACATTTAGCCATTCTTCTCCTCCTCCTCTTGCTAAAAAATTATCCGGTCGATGGAGTAGTGGCTGTTTTCATAGTGGCGGTCTGTCGGTTTTATTCGCCTGGTACCTCTTATATGAAAAGCTGGACATTCAGCATTGAAGCACTCTTTCCTGTCCAAAGAGTTCTTGCAAATTTCTGGGTGAAAGAATTCGCAGCTTTTGGTATTTACTTGTATTGAGGAGGTTTCTGCACGTTCTAGGGTGATTGTACTTACATATCCATTTGTTCTTCCCAATATGCCATGTTTACAGGTTGCCCATTTGTAATACCAACAGATTTTGGGGCCTTGTTTTGTTTGTGTCCCTTTGCCAGGGACCGCACTCTGCTGTGGCTTCCCCGACTCCGCGCTCTGCTAAGGCGTCCCCGACTCCGCACCCTGCTCAGGGGTCCCCGACTCCCCACTCTGCTCAGGCACCCCCGACTCCCCCCGCTCTGCTCAGGCGTCCCCGACTCCCCCGCTCTGCTCCGGCGCCGCTGCCACCAAGCTCTGTGCCGCATCTGGTTGCACCTTGGTGTCATGTACAGTTTGTTTGAAGACATTAGAAATTGCTATGCAGGCATTTATTAATGATTCTCTGTTTTCGGCGGGAGTTTTATCCAGGATTTCCATCATAAAAAAAGTTACATCATCCTTTTTGCAGAGCCAGTACACAGAGTGGTCACTGGGACCATTTCTCCTTGAATTATTAGTCATGTTGGCACATTTTTTGTGTATGGCTGCTGAACAGAGTTGGCATTGAAAGCTCTGTTGGTAATCTACCTTCATGTTGCATTCTATGCACGTTTTTATCAAAGACAATTTTGTTGTACACTTCTGTTCGGTGGTGATGGTCTTACAAGGTCTTACAAGGTCAGGTGTTGACCGTTGGGGTTGACCGTGGGTGTTGACCGTGGGTGTTTACCAACTTGAGACAGGCCTGGAGGAGGCAGTATATGGACAGCAGAACTTGGGACTTTGAATTTTTTTTTACTGAGTTTTTCACAGATTTCAAATTCTATTTTCTTTGTCTCTTTAGGCGGTTTTGATGATTAGGGACCCGATTAGGGCTTTATCACTTTTATAAAGTACATTTTTATTCCCTAAATCATTATAATTTTCCCTATATTAGTTTTTTGGTGAGTTATTTTTTCTTGACATCATTCCAATACATATTGATCTACAACTTTCACATATTCGAGTACGAATGCCAAACAACGTTTATTAAAACATATAAGTAAATTAATGAATTAGAACTACCTTATTCATTGTCGATAACTTCAACTTCAATTATCTCTAAAACTTTGATTCAGCTTAACAAAATTAAGTTTCTGACCGATTCTCACCATTTTTACAAATAATGTGCACAGCTGTCTGTTCTACAATCCTATTAGAATGGATTTTCACAAACCCTAAACGTTCAGAGTTATCAATTTTTTTTCTAAATTTGGCGCATAATTCAGATGCCACACTGACAATTTTTTTTACAGTAACCTAAACTGAAAACACATATTCTAAATCTATGAAAATGAAGATCATATACTATTCTGAGAGCATAATAACACCAAATGAACAAGTGGTGTTAGTTTATATTCTTGGAGCTGATTTCAAAATCTGAAGTTTTCAATATTCAATTTTTTTATTTCTTATTTTTCAAGTTACGTTTGTGATCATTTAGAAAGTTGCAGGATTTGCTGGTAGCACAAAAAACTGGAAAGCATTAGAGCAAATTTGAGAAATTGAACTTTGCCATCAGGTCCTGTCGTATATGTATGCCATGCACAGCTTAACCCTCAAACCGCTAGGGGCCCAAATGGAATTCACACCCACAGGCGCAACAAAAAAAAAAATCCAAAAAATTCTTTCGTCTTATAGAAGTGTTTATTTTGTTCCCTGATCACAGAAAAATAACAAAAAAATCATAGGTGGCATATTTTAGCCGCAATAGGGTAGGGAAGTGTGGCTAAAAAGGGCGTTGGCAGAGCCTTCGCCAGACGAGGTCTGCTCTGCCCGAGCTGTCAGACGGCAGTTGCCACAAATATATTATTACCTAATTATTTCAATGTCTCTGATTGATTTTTTCTTAGTTTTTTTTGCAGTAATATTATTCCATACAGTGAATTGTGGTATATTTATATTATAAAATGTGTGAACCATCGCTGTAATCAAAATTATGGTGTGCATATAAGTGATTCAAATTATGTTCATAAAACAATAAACAAATAGTTTTGCTGTTGTTACACTATATACACAGGTTATATATAAGTATCTGCATGTTTTGTTCACCATAACGAACTACTAAGTTGGTCTTGTGAGTCAAAAAGCAACGAGGAGTGGCCGCCAAACACCAGCAAGCCACTCACTGCCATTCCCTCCCTCAACACCACCTCACTCACCCTCATTCACCTCCCACAATACTGTTTTGCATTTATTCACTATACACAGACGTTATATATACTGTCGTATTTACATGTGTTCACCATAACTGTACATCTAAGCTTGTATGGTGAGTAAAGGCACAAAGACGTAGCTACTCCACAGTCAGCTGATCGGCGGCCGCCCTCAAGGCCAGACGCACTAATATTTCTCCTCCAACAATATTGGTTGTGGTGTTATTACGCTATATACACACATTATATATAAGTATCTACCTGTTTTATTCACCATACTTGTACAAATAAGCTGGTATGGTGCCCAAAGACCATAGTGGCCATCAGTAAACAACATGCCAAGTTGTGCAGACGACGCTCCTCCTTCACCAAAATGGCGGCTCCCAACCTACTCCTCTCGCTGTTATCTCACACTATACACACGTTATATTAAGTATCTACATTTGTGTTCACCATAGCGAACCACTAAGCTGGTATGGTGAGTGCAGTCAATAAATGGTGGCCACACACAGTCAGAAGACGACGCCCACAACCCCTCCCTCTACAGCCGTACTCCTCCCTCCATCGAGCACAGCGCTAAATATCACCACAATCAAGCTGTTATCAGAATCCTGGTCAGTTTTATCAAAGTCAGGGGCTTCAGTAATACTATCACTGCTAAATAATAGCAGTATCATTTATATTATGGCATTTGTAGGCGATGCTGTGGTCACAAGCTGAACAGCGGTGCTGTGAGCTCGTGCTGCGTGCGCCAGCCTTGGTGGCTTGCTCAATACTGACGCTCTCACTCCAAGAATGTTGGGCTGGATTTTTTTTCTAGGTGGCATCTGGCAACTATCAGTCGTGGCTGTACTATAGCTGCCCCTATCCCAGGCGGGGCGTTTAAATTATAGCGCTAGACACGAAATCATATATAAATGATGTGCGCGGTTTCGGTTTTGTCACTGATATCATTTATATATGATATGCGCGGTTTGAGGGTTAAGGGTTAATACGAAACTGTACTGTATAAAAATCATAAATTTCAACTAACATATTTCCTAATTATACCATAATTATATTTTAAATAAATCAACTGTAACTGGTACATTAAATTTTGAGTAGGCCTATAAAAATAAGCACAAAGTCATGTCAACGAGTTGGGCTGGATGAGTGGCTGGCACCATGTACAGTACTTCTCTTCCTGGGGTAAAAACCTCGGGCTCGCGTGCGTAGGATTTTCGTGATAAATTTGAACAATTTTTACTGTTTGAACTCATTTAATCTGTCAAGATGTCTCAGACCAGCATTCATGGTATTGAAGATATAAAACAAAGAGAAAACATTTGTCATTAATCAGACAGTTGACTTGACAGAGAAAGCAGAGCATGGATACTCTGTCACTCGACTCGCCCAAGAATTCAACATTGGTAAAGCTAC
>WNGS01001613.1:0-44315 GCA_020271785.1 Procambarus virginalis
CCTGCCCAAAACGCTAGGGGTTAGTGCATGACTTAATTAGCAATGTAAAAACATCAATGCTCATGTCCTCTCATAAAACAATGTACCTTCTTGTATATAAAATAATATAAAATAAACTAAATGTGAGCCGAGGACGCCTGTCTATAGCTCAGGATCGATCTTGGATGTTTTAACTGCAGTGATGACCAACATTAAGGCTTCATGCACCCTACAGCCTAATCGGGGGAGTTGATACTAGACTCCCTGATGGCTATGGTTTCTGTTATATAGCCACTGAACCCTTCACAGCCGTGGACCACCGCCTCAAAAACTCAGGGGCCAGAGATTCACAGAAGCACTTACGCAAGCCTGACGAAACCTGTCCATCTTCCTCAATCTTTGGCGGCCTTTGGTTTACCAATTACTTAAACAGTTAATGAGCCCCGAAGCACCAGGAGGCTGTTTATAACAATAACAAACAGGTTTCATTAGCAAGTTTTCATACATCCAGACTGTATCAGGGGCATAAGGTTTGAAATAAATTTGCCCCATTTGTTTCCGGCCTGCACCGGGAATCGAACCCCGGTCCACAGGACTACGTCCAGCTGCTGTCCACTCAGCCACCAGGCGCTCCTTACTGTGTCGGACAGGAGGGAGGGGGGGGGGACATGAACGATGCAGGGGGCAACGGACATCAACACTCTAAGAGATGTTGATACTATCCTTGGTGGTGCTCTTCCACTACCACCACTTACCCACCACCACCATCCACTACCACCACCACCACCACCATCCACCACCACCATCACCACCACTACCACCGACTACCACCCACCACCACTATCACCACTACCCCACTACCACCACCACCACTACCACCACCACCACTACCACCACCCACCACCACCACCACCACCATCACCAGCACCACACCACCACCAACCACACCCAGCACCCATCACCAGCACCACTACCACAACCACCAGCACCACCACCATCCCCAGCAACACCACCAACCAGCACCACACACCACACCACCACTACCACCACCACACCACCATCACCCACCACCATCCTCACCAGCACCACCACCACCACCCCACTCCACCACCACTACCACCACCACCACACCTACCACACCACCACCACCACCCCCACCAGCACCACCACCACTACCACCACCACACCACCACCACCACCACGACACAGGCACCACCACCACCACCACCCACCACCACCCACCACCACCATCACCAGCACCACCACCACCACCACTACCACCCACCAACACCACCACCACCATCCACCATCACCACCCATCCCGCACCACCACCACCACCACCACCACCAAGGCACCATCACCACCACCACCACCAGCACCACAATCACACCAGCAACCCACCATCAACCAGCACCAACACCACCAGCACACACCACCAACCACCACCACCACCAACCACACCAGCCACCACCCACCCACATCACCAGCACCACCAGCAACCACCAGCACCATCACCATCACCACCACCATCCACCATCACCATGCACCAGACCACCACACACCACCACCACCCACCGATGCACCACACCCACACACCCCATCACCATCACCAGCACCACCACCATCACCACCACCACCAACCCACCAGCACCATCACCATCACCACCACCACCACCATCACCATCACCAGCACCACCACCACCACCACCACCACCACCACCACCAGCACCACCACCACCACCACCATCACCAGCACCACCACCACCACCACATCACCAGCACCACCACCACTACCACCACCACCACCACACCACCACCACCAGCACCACCACCACCACCAGCACCATCACCAGCACCACCACCACTACCACCACCAGCACCACCACCATCACCAGCACCAACCACCACCAGCACCACCACCACCACCACCACCACCACCACTACCACCACCACCACCACCATCACCAACACCACCAGCACCACCATCCACCACCACCACCACCACCAGCAGCACCAGCACCACACACCACCACCACCAGCACCACCAACACACCATCACTCACCAGCACCACCACCACCAGCACCACACCACCCCACCATCACCAGCACCACCACCACCAGCACCACCACCACCACCACCATCACCACCACCACCACCACCACCACCAGCCACCACCACCACCATCACCACCACCACCACCACCACCCACCATCACCAGCACCAACCACCATCAACCAGCACCACCACCACCATCACCAGCACCACCACCTCACCAGCCCACAACCACCATCCAACCACCACCACCAGCACACCAGCACCACCACAGCACCACCACCATCACCACAGCACCACCACCACCATCACCGCACCACCACCAATCACCACACCCACCACCACCAGCACCAGCACCACCACCACTACCACCAGCACCACCATCACCAGCACCACCACCATCACTTTCACCAGCACCACCACCACCACCACCATCACCACCACCAGCACCACCACCACCACCACCAGCACCACCACCATCACCAGCACCACATCACCAGCACCACCACCACCATCACCACCACCACCACCACCACCACCACCACCACCACCAGCACCACCACCACACCACATCACCATCACCCACCACCACCATCACCACCACCATCACCACCACCACCACACCATCACCACCACCACCATCACCACCACCACCACCACCAGCACCACCACCACCACCATCACCAGCACCACCACCACCACCATCACCAGCACCACCACCACCATCACCAGCACCACCACCATCACCAGCACCACCACCATCACCACCACCATCACCACCACCATCCCACACATAACCCGTCTTTGTGTAGAGTCTTCCCCAGCCACAATCATTACCGCGAGGTCTCAGATTTGAAATCGTTACTTTGGCACATTCATAATTGTTCTACAGAATTAACTAGTTGTTCATGCTCTGGTTGGTTGACGTGTACCATAAGGGCGAGGACGGTGGTAGGATGGGCGTGGTAGTACCACCAGCTGTTCAACCACCACCAGCCCCACCTCCACTACAACCACCACCAGCCCCACCTCCACTACAACCACCACCAGCCCCACCTCCACTACACCACCACCAGCCCCACCTCCACTACAACCACCACCAGCCCCACCTCCACTACAACCACCACCAGCCCCACCTCCACTACAACCACCACCAGCCCACCTCCACTACAACCACCACCAGCCCACCTCCACTACAACCACCACCAGCCCCACCTCCACTACAACCACCACCAGCCCCACCTCCACTACAACCACCACCAGCCCCACCTCCACTACAACCACCACCAGCCCCACCTCCACTACAACCACCACCAGCCCCACCTCCACTACAACCACCACCAGCCCCACCTCCACTACAACCACCACCAGCCCCACCTCCACTACAACAACACAATCATCATCATCTGCGTTAGTTGCTTATCGTAAGGCACCTGCTAGGTCCTTTTGTTGAGTCGTTTGAGAGGCACTGACACTAGATAACCCTCCGGCAGGTGGTGGGTGGTGGAGGAACCCTCCGGCAGGTGGTGGTGGTAGAGGAACCCTCCGGCAGGTGGTGGTGGTGGAGGAACCCTCCGGCAGGTGGTGGTGGTAGAGGAACCCTCCTACAGGTGGTGGGTGGTGGAGGAACCCTCCGGCAGGTGGTGGTGGTGGAGGAACCCTCCGGCAGGTGGTGGTGGTGGAGGAACCCTCCTACAGGAGGTGGGTGGTAGAGGAACCCTCCTACAGGTGGTGGGTGGTAGAGGAACCCTCCTACAGGAGGTGGGTGGTAGAGGAACCCTCCTACAGGAGGTGGGTGGTAGAGGAACCCTCCTACAGGAGGTGGGTGGTAGAGGAACCCTCCTACAGGTGGTGGGTGGTAGAGGAACCCTCCTACAGGAGGTGGGTGGTAGAGGAACCCTCCTACAGGAGGTGGGTGGTGGAGGAACCCTCCGGCAGGTGGTGGTGGTGGAGGAACCCTCCGGCAGGTGGTGGTGGTGGAGGAACCCTCCTACAGGAGGTGGGTGGTAGAGGAACCCTCCTACAGGAGGTGGGTGGTAGAGGAACCCTCCTACAGGAGGTGGGTGGTAGAGGAACCCTCCTACAGGAGGTGGGTGGTAGAGGAACCCTCCTACAGGTGGTGGGTGGTAGAGGAACCCTCCTACAGGAGGTGGGTGGAGGAGGAACCCTCCTGCAGGTGGTGGGTGGTAGAGGAACCCTCCTACAGGAGGTGGGTGGTAGAGGAACCCTCCTACAGGAGGTGGGTGGAGGAGGAACCCTCCTGCAGGTGGTGGGTGGTAGAGGAACCCTCCTACAGGAGGTGGGTGGTAGAGGAACCCTCCTACAGGAGGTGGGTGGTAGAGGAACCCTCCTACAGGTGGTGGGTGGTAGAGGAACCCTTCTACAGGAGGTGGGTGGTAGAGGAACCCTCCTGCAGGTGGTGGGTGGTAGAGGAACCCTTCTACAGGAGGTGGGTGGAGGAGGAACCCTCTAGATGTACACTATAATAATCAAAGGGACGAGAGAAGAGAGAGAGAACTGTGATGACACACACACGCCACGGTCACCTGATCAATACTGCAGTCCACCCGGCTCCCTCTCTCACACCCCGCCACTCTCTCGCGTTACTCTCACACCCCACCTCTCTCACCCCACCTCTCTCACAACCCTCAGCTGTCTCACACCCCGCCACACTGACACGAAAATAATCTAAAGCAGCTATGTACCTTAGAAGGTGCACGCTTGGATAGTTATCCAACTGTGAGTGCACCAACGACTATTACTGTCGAGTAAACTCTTTTCCTTGAAGTAAAAGTTTCTTTCTGACTATTCCTAAGGTTTGCTAATTTCTTACTGCACCTCCTCCTTGTTGTGCAACTTTCAGTACCTGGTGGATCCTAACTCCTAGATCATTTTCTTGGTCACTGCTGTATATTAGCAGTGTTAATGATAGCTGTGATGTGCAGTTCACACATTGCCCTACATGCAAGCGCTTGCATTTTCGGTATTGAAAAGCATTTTCAAATCTTCTAACCATTTGTAAGGCCTCAATATCAGTTTTGCTTCTTACTTTACCATATATCTTGCTATTATCTTCAAATTTGATGATGTGGTTTGTAATACAATCTACATCACTGTTGTATGAACTAAGAGGACTGGCTAAAGATGGAACCTAGTAGTACTCTATTCACTACATTTTTCCAGTCAGATTAATTTCCACTTAGGATGCTTGCTTTATTTTAACAAAGTACTGATAGTAACATGACCAAAAATATGTACCTTAAGTCAGGGTCATCTTAACAGCATTGTAAGCCCCAGAGAAAGCAATGCACTGGGGCCCCCAACCCAGATAATGAGCCCTGCCTGCCCACTAAAGTACAGGATTGCCCTCAGATAGCCAAGCACAAATTATGTACATAATAAATATAGTTTAAAAAGGAATTAACTCCAAGGCATTTTACAGTTGGAGGTCAAATAATTATGGACGGTAGAGCGATAGTCTTGCTTCATGCAGGTCAGCATTCAATTCTCGACCGTCCAAGTGTTTGGCATCATTCCTTTCTCGACCGTCCAAGTGTTTGGCATCATTCCTTTTCCCCCGTCCCATCCCAAATCCTTGGCCTGGTCCCTTTCAAGTACTATATAGTCATAATGGCTTGGCACTTTCTCCTGACACAACATGCACTTCGTGATTCAGGTGGACACCATGAACTGTTGCCATGATGATAGCCATAGGTAACCCATACTATAATTCCCCCTCCCTTCTGCCAAAATCCCTTTCATGAACATACGAACGAAAACGCATTGCGTAATAGTGGCTTTAGGCATTGTATGTACTAGCTCTATCTATAAATCGATCCATTAATGTAACATCACTTGTATGTATGTACCTTACCTGAATAAACATATTTATATTTATATTTATTTATATTTATATTTCATATGGGGGCCCCTAGAATTGTGGGGCTCTTGGCAACCTATCATTGTGGCCATACACTAAGACGACACTGCCTGAAGTACTAATAGTTACATGACTAAGGGGCTCAAGCATATATACTTGATGTACTGACAGTAACACAAGTAGTACTGTATACAGAACCACTCGACTTGTAGTTTCGTCAAGTGTATCAATTTGTATTTGGCACAGAAGACTTTGTTGCATATTACCAGTTACACATTTACTCTAAGAGGAAACAGATGGGCATTAAAACACAGATAGCAGAAATGTTGACTATATTGATGTAAGAATTAGGAAACTACAAAATCTATATACACTAGTTACCATACTATCTTACAACAGTTACATATGAAATGCATGTCTCATAAGTTTATATATATATATATATATATATATATTATATATATATATATATATATATAATATATATATATATATATATATAATTTGAGATGTACCTGCGTGGGTTATGAATCCTGGCAGACATGTGCGCTACTCACGGGAAGGCAGGACGTGTGTACCTTCTGCAGTTTGGTCCTCCTGCACTCTCTCTCTCTCTCTCTCTCTCTCTCTCTCTCTCTCTACACCAAGAGTTTCTCTTGTCAAAAGCCACAACAAAGAAGTGACACTTTGCCTAAATATAAAATGAACACAAAATATATTTGAAGTAAAAAAATTATTTATACAAATATTAATGAAAAATGAAAAGCATATATCTGGATCTATATCAGTTCCTTTGTTATTGTGCTATATTACCTTATATCATACACGTTCTAACACATACTGTCTATGAAATGGCCATTTAAACTCGTATATAAAACAAAAAATCATTAAAATATAAGATATAACTTTGAACAGTATATGAACATTTTAAAGGAAATTCCCAATGTATTGCACCTGGAGATTCTTCTGAATTAATAAATTATATTATTGCTTATCTTATAAAAAAATAACCTCTAATCAGACACTTTTGACATTTGTAAACAAATTATATCTGGAAAGATGTTTTAAAATGAAGCCTAAATTTTGGACATACTAAATGCAACACTCCAAAATTACATAGATATAGAAAATTTGCCTACTATATTGCCAATTTTTATGTGTTCAGGGACACTGCATTATGATAGTTTGGCATTAATTTTGTAAACTGAAGAGGAAATAATTAAGACTTTCAAATTATGCAAACTACACTTAAACATAACCATATTGCATTTCACTGCAGCCGAAGCATCGCTGAACATAATATAATAAGAGGTAGAACACACTTGGGCCTCGACTCCAACTTTGACCTTGTCACTTTGGAGTAATGCTTCAAACCTTCTTTATAAACATTCAACCTAACTATCACTCCAGAACATGGGGGTCTTCTTGTCACATACAACACACACTTCTTCCAATATCAATACACTATATTTATCTCTACTAAATCAATTTTGGTCCAAAACAAATTTTGTGTATTAAAAATAAGAAGTTACACTTTGCATATGTAACGTCGGAAAGGATTGTACCAGTGTGTTCCTCAACCTAAGAGCAGTTCAAAAGCTGAGGTCACTTAAGAGAACACAGTCCTATATCCCATGCAGTAGTTTACATTTATCATCAGAGGATTAAATGATCAAATAAGGTATTTGAATGCATTTAACACTTAAGTCAATTATTGCATAAATGCATCCATGTACGACACAGATCTGCATCTTCCTAAACCCTATACAGGAGCCCTACTCCATAGTGACTAGCAAATGCTCCAGCTCTTGAGCTACACAATTGTAAACACTTTTAACACCATCTCGCCTATTTCTCTCACATACTATTATATCTTGTTTAAAATATAATCAGAGAAGCCACTTTTATCTATCTTCGTTGCTTTCAGCAAATCTTCCACTTTGAGCCAGGGAAGTTTAAGCATATTAGTATGAGAAGACAGTGGAAGACAACAGCTTCAATTGTTACAAATAAACACAAAATTTATATGCTTTAAATGTTAATGCATGTTACAGTACATGGAAATATTGTCATGGTCACAAAGGAATCCGGAATGTGCTTATTCATGGACATTTGAATACAATAAAAATAAATTAAAGAAATAAATAACCCCATACTTAAAGTAACACAATTTTAAAATAGCCAACATGCACAGTGCAAACATAATAATAATAAAATCTGAGCTTCCATAAAACATCCCATGAAGCACCATATCTGGCAGAGAACATTGGCATCACATACTGAAGTCTTCATCGTAAGCTATTAATCTAGCTAGCACTCTTTATAAAAAACTTCGTCACCACTATCAATTGGCGAGAAGTTTTCAGCACAGGAGTCACTGAGAGAAAGTCTTCCTCCACAACGCTCGGAGCCTTCACTGACCCACTGTCACACAAAGACTTGCCAGTAAATGAATCCAATGGGTCTGCTGCTTTCTTTAATCTGGCTAATCTAGGACTCTTAATGCCACTTTTGTTAGGCTGCTGTTGAAGATTTTGCTGCTGTCGCTGCTGAAGTGATGGGCGTGTACGAGGAGGAGGCTTGACTACTCGACTTGAGAAGCCTTTAGGTGGTAATGAGTTTTCACACTGAGGGTTAAATGTTTTCATGGATTCATAGCAAGAATCTTTAGGGGAAGCATCTCCTTTCTGTGATTTAGGAGACTCGGTTGATGATTTTTTGGAAGACATAAGAGATGTTTGGATACGTGGGATACGCGTTGAGGAGCCCGCTTTTGTGTTACTGCCTGGTCTCTCAACACAACTGTGCAAGCCACTGGGAGATTTATTAGCAATACTTTTATTGTCAATTATATTAAGCTGAGGAGACGGCGTTCTACTGGATGGTGAGTTCTCTTGTCTAACACTAAACTTTGAAGCTCCACTGATGTCACTCACTCTAATTTTAGAAGGGGTCCATGCCCGAGGTTTGTTTGTACTGACTGGGGAACTGGACTTACGATAATTGGCTCTGGTACTGCTTGTATTGGAAGCACTTCTAGCTGGGATGGTAGGCATAGTGGCAGGTTGTTTGATTCCTGAGATACGATTCACTTTATTGAGCTGCAGTATAGCATTCTTGACACTACCAATACTCCGAGTATCCACACCCTCTTGTTCACTGGCATCACTCCAGCCACTGTGATTGCATCCACTAATATCACTTTTCACAGTTCTCTTTTTCTCTTCAAAGGTACTTATGTTTTTTCTAAATAAATTATTTTCTACTTTAGGTAAAACAGCACCAGCACTCCTACTCATGTTAAGCAATGACGAGATATTTGTGTGTGGTGGCAAGTTGCTTTCACTGCAAATTATCATCTTATTTGCTCTGCCAGAAGCAGCACCTAGGTCCTGGGAGCCCAAGTCTGAATGAGAGGTGGAAATATCACCAAGGAATTCAAATTCTTGCAGAGCTGCCTTCTCTTGCTCTCCATATCTTACGAACAAGTCTTTTCGACCAATGACAGTGGGACGAGGGGCTCCACTTCCAATAATTATTCGGCCACCACCACCACTACGTTGTGATGCTGAGGAAAGATAAAATTTTAAAGCTTAATAATTGGTCTCTAAATATTTTGATCAAATGTGTGTCATTATTCAAACAAACCATTGGTTAGGCTGATTGCTATAATACAAACACAAAAACCAGCATTGAATGTAATGAAATGCCATTTTCTGGGTAAGCCCTGGAAGCTCCCTAGAGTTATCAGACTGAGATAAGATATATTAGTATGGGGCATCAGTCAATTGGAGTTCAGCCTACCGGGGACCATGAGCCAGAACCTGGCCCGCTCAGAGAAGACCAGGGAGCAATGGCCTTCAGAACCCCCCCCCCCCATGCGGTTGGGAGCATTCTTTGTCTGCCATCGATTGGGGTTAGGTGCCCAGAAAGGTAGGCATAACAAAACAGACCCCACTTGGTAAGAAATAACCGAAGATCGAACAGAGAGGCACAACTCCCCCAAATTCTAAAGAAACAAGCAAACGTCATACACCGCTGCTGCGCCCCTCGTCCACGCAGCCGTTCGGCAGCAAAGAAATGGGTCAGCTGGTAGGGGCCAGAAGCCATGGCAGGAGGAACGGGCTCGAATGCCTCGTCTCCGACTTGTATGGAACAGTCTCTAAGCCGCCCAAGCCTCATCGCGACTAAACCCCGCCCCGACTACGAAACCCTCAGACGTTTGGGAGCCTGGGAGCAGGGAGAAGGGCACACATGCCAACCAGGAAAGGACTAGGGGAACAGGCAGCATGGCAGAGGCAAAAATGGTGACTGTCACCTTTGACAAGGGCACAAAACCACCTTCAAACTCACACAAGGCGAGGTGTGAGGACAACAACCATTGGTCAACTGAACCCCGACGAGGGTTTCCAGGGGCCCGTAGGGGATGTCATACAGGAAGCCCTGGCAAGGTTCTGTACTGCTAGCTGGTTAAACCCAAAAGCTAACAAGTGGGGATGAGCTAAGAACCGAACCCTGTGACTTGTACCAGCACAGGGGCCTAGAGGAGGGCCACCAATATACCCTATGTGGACTAATAGCCAAACAAGGCTATTAGAAACAAAAAACAAAAGAAAACCCCACAAAGTTCAATGCCACCAGAAGGAACCGGAACACGGCCGCCGCGTAGGTAAGCAGGCAGCGCAGCACTTAAGTGCCTCAACCAGCAACACCACCACTTCCTACCCAAGGCTAAAACAAAGCCACGAAACCCCAGCTAGCCCCAAGGATGAGGTAAATATCGAGCAGCAAGAACCTTACAGAAGTGGAATCCCGAAGGCTCTATGGAAGTAACCCTAGAACCCAAGGATAATACTTACAGGGCACCTAGAGGAAGGTAGCCCTAAGCGCATGCTACCCAGTACATGTAGTTACACCGGCCACTGCACCACAAGTAGCAGAAACCCCACAATGGTACAAAGACTGCCAAGAAATTGAGGGCAGAGTTGACGTCCACCCCAGAACGCATCAGCCAACAAACTGGAGGTGTGGTAGCAGCACGGGGGGGAAGGGGTGTCCAGAACTCCCCCCCCCTCCCAGAGAGGGAAGGGCTGCACGGACACGCGGCGCAGCAGCGGTGTATGACGTTTCTTTAGAATTTGGGGGAGTTGTGCCTCTCTGTTAGGTCTTGGTTGCAATTTCTTACCAAGTGGGGTTTGTTTTGTTATGCCTACCTTCTGGGTGCCTAACCCCGGTCGATGGCAGACATGGAATGCTTCTAACCACATGGTGGTTTCCATAGGCCATTGCTCTATGTCCTCTCTGAGGAGGAGGCCAGATTCTGGCTCATGGTCTCTGGAGGCTGAGCTTCAAGTGACTGATGCCCCAGACTAATATCTATAATCAGTCTGACAGCTCCAGGGAGTCGAAGGGGCTCCCCACAAGAAATAGGATGAAATTTCAAACTTTTGAGACATATTGTACACACAGTTGTATTAAGAGTACACTATACTTTTGTCAATAGAAATGCACTGCTTTATTAAAGAGATAATACACTAAAATTGACTACTACATAAAGCAAAAACAAAGAATCATAAACAAAAAATATTTGCAATTGATAAAACTGTAGCAGTGTTATGTAACAGAGAAAGAATCCAAATTGTTACGGGTCCCATGCACATTCATGTATAAATAATTAACACAACCAGCTTGTGACAACAGGCAGTGCAAGCTATACAAAACTAAGGACCTCCTAAGGCATCATGATGTGGTAATGGCTTTTGTAGTGCTCTTTGAAATATATTATTCAACAATGTAAAGTGTTTATCTAAAGTACAAAAAACCAGCGTTGAATACAATGAAACGCGATTTTCTGCGTGAGTCCCAGAGGCTCCCCGGAGCTATCCATGGCTGATATGGATATCCTAACTATTTTGCATCAGTCGATGTGGGTGGAGTTCTAGCCTACCGGGGACCACGAGCCAGAACCTGGCCCCCTCACAGAGGCACGGGGAGCAATGGCCCATAGAAATGCACATGTGATTTGGAGCATTCTATATCTGCCATCGACCGGGACAGGCACCCAAAAAGGTAAGCGCCACAAAACAAACCCCTATTCTGGTTAAAAACGAAAATTGACAAACGAGTGGACAGAACTCCCCAAAAGAAAAACGAGCAAACAAGCATGACGTCACACGAGTTGCGCCGCATATCTGTGCAGCTCCCCCCTCCCCAGGAGGGGAAAGGGGAAGCCCCAGACCCCTGAGCAGGCGATCCACACCCCAGTTCAGAGGCTGGATATCAAAACCCGCGAAAAACCGCCAACCGGAGGGCGGGAGGGATGCCGAGGAGCCTCTGGGACTCACCCAGAAAATGGCGTTTCATTACATTCAACTCTGGTGTTCTGGGGGGAGCCCCTATGGCTCCCCGGAGCTACCTCACCAAAGACTACCAAGAAAACCAAGGGGACTTACCCGGGAGGCGGTCGGTGCTCCACTCCGAGACAACGGGCAGCAACCGCCGACCTAAAGCAACACAGACTTGACTGGGCCCAGGAACGTTTACAAGGTAGCGTGCAGCCAGGACCCTGTTCGACCGCAAAATCCTCGTGCCCGAATGTCAGCCCAAGACATATTTCTGAAGACGGCAGCAAGAGCAGCAAACTTACGAACGTCATGGGCACGGGGATAGACCGCAGGCTGGCTGGATTTAATAACCCTGCGGACGACCTGAGAGACCCGAACCCGCTAACAGGGAAGAAGGGAAACCGGGTCAACCCAAAGCGCGTCCCTGGACACAGAAGCTGTGGCGCGCAGATAACGGCGGAGGGCCACAACCGGACACAACACATGTGAACCCCCGGCCTGACAAACCAAGCATCCACAACCCAAGGACCCCTCCGGAAAGCAGCAGTCTCATTCTTCACCAGAAAAGAGGGAGATGGCTGCAAACGAACAAACCGAAGACCACGACCAAAGGAGCAAAAACCTCTGCGCCGGAAAAGACCATGAAGCTCTGCCACACGACCCCCAGAGGCTAATGCCAACAGAAAAAAAGAGCCTTAGCAAAACAATCTTGAACCAAAGGGGCCACAACAAACCGAGGAGAGGAAAGATAGAAGAGCACTCTGTCCAAGGACCAGGACGGCTCAGGCGGTGCATGAGCAGGCTGGAGGTGAAACAACGCCCAAGACAGCTTGCGAAACGGCGCAGAAGTAACATCAATACCGAAAGCAAGCTGCAGCGGCTCCGCCAGCGCCGCACGATACGAGGCGACAGTATTAGGCATCAGATGACGATCCTGAAACAACCAACAGAGAAAGCACAACACCACCCGAACCGAAAGCGAGGAACAACGACGAAGGGTCAAAAAGAACCGGAAGGACCGCCAGGAAACTTCATACTGCCGCCGAGAGGAAACTCGCAGGTGAGAAACCAACAAGGAAGCCACCTGCTCACCATAAAGATGGTGATAAACACGAGTCAAAATCACCAAACGCAAAGACTCGTGGAGAAGAGCGAACCAGTCACGTACCGGACCGGCCCGATTTCCTGAAAGAGGTGGACCCGCGGAAAAACCTCCGGGTTCGGACACCGGGCAAGCAGCGCCTGAAACCACGGCTGGGCCGGCCACCATGGGGCCAAGAGGACCACTCGACCCTGGTAAGTCTCCAAGCGAGCCAAGACCTGGAGCAGCAGCTGAACCAGGGGAAAGAGGTACAGGAACCCCCACCTCGACCAGTCCTGCCGAAAAGCGTCGATCCCGACGGCCTCACAGTAGGGGAAGGGCGCCACGTAAACCGTAAGACGCCTCGACCACGCCGACACGAAGAGGTCCACCTCCGGGCGCCCGAACATCCAGCAGAGCCAACTGAAGGAGTCGGCATCGACCGTACATTCCGTAGACAGGGGAACGAACCTGGACAGGCTCTCCGCCAGGACGTTGGACACACCCCGGACGTGAACCGCCAGGAGAGCCAAACTCCGAGAACTCAGCAGACGAGTCACCTGAAGCGACCAACCCCAAAGAGCCAAGGACCGAATCGAACCCCCTCAGTTCAGACAATGAACCACCGGGAAGCAGTCTGAATGGAGCCGGATCGTTGATCCGCGGGCGACTCGAACCCTTCTAAGTGCAAACCACACCGCTGCGAACTCCCGCACCGTGCTGTGGACCCAACGGAAGGATGGACCCCACCGCCCCTGGCTGGCTTGGTGAGGATTGGTCACAAAACCCCAGCCTAGAGACGATGCGTCCGTGAACACATCGAGCGAAGGCTCGGGCAGGCGCCAAGGTACTGAACCCCGAAAAACCCAAAGAGAAAGCCGGCGACGCAGCAGCCGACCCAAAGCCCCCAGGGGTCTAACCCAGCGATCGCGAGAGAGGCGGAAGGGACGTCCCTGAAAGAATTAGAACAGCCGACGAAGCCAAACCCGACCCGGCGGGTAGACCAACATCGCGAAGTTCAGGCTCCCGCACAAACCCTCGAGCAACAGCCGGGTGACCCGGGAGCCCCCCCCCCCCCCCCCAGAAACAGACACAGGCGAGACTGCAGCCGAAGGAGAGACTCCGGAGGAAGAGACAAGGAAGCGGTCCGAGACCCCACACGAGACCGAGCCAGGACCGAACCTGGGAGGGCACCAGATGGGACTTCCGCCAGTTCACCAGGAACCCGAAACCGGCGAGCTGGGAAAGCACCAAATCCTTGGCGAGCAGACATGTGGACCGACTGGGAGCCCAAACCAGCCCGTCATCGAGATAAGCCAACACCCGAACACCTAACAGACGCAGACGTGCCACCACGACCCGGGTAAGGCATGTGAATACGCGAGGTGCCAGGTTCAACCCGTAGGGGAGACAACGAAAACGGTAACACTGGCGCCCCACAACAAAACAGAGCCAGTCCCGGAACCCCACATGAATAGGGACGTGCCAATATGCGTCCTTGAGGTCCAGGGACACCATCCAAGCGCCCGGCTCCAACAGAAGCCGGACCTGGAACAGAGTGGTCATCCGAAACGAGGGCCAAGAAACCCAAGGGTTCAGACGGGACAAGTCCAGAATGAACTGCAGATCCGCATAGTCCCGTTTCGGAACTGGAAACAGGTGGGAAACTCACCTGAGGGACGGAGTTGTTTCGACCACGCCCAAGCGTACCCACTCCAAGATGACCCGACTGAGCGCAGGAGAGGAAGCCTGCCCCATCAGCCCCGAACCCCCCGTAGGAGGAGGAGCCACCCAACGCCACCGCAGGCTGTGAGAAACGACCCGAAAAACCTACAGATCGTGAGACCAGGCGTGAGCGAACAGAGACAGCCCTCCCCCCCATCGCCCCGTCAATGGGGCGAACAGCGAAAGGGCCGCTGCCCTTTGATATATTTTTTAATCTGATTTTCAAATCAGATTAAAAAATATAAAATATCACCAATTGTTCAATTGGTGTTATTATGCTCTCAGAATAGCAAATGATCTCCATTTTCATCAAATTAGAATATAGGTTTTCAGTATACAGACCAAGACAAACGAGTGTCAAAGAATAAGCCCAAAAACTTCACGGAATCTTTGTACTCAAGGGGATGACCATAAAGTGACCAAGAGGGACGAAGAATGACCCGTTTCCGAGTAAAAGTCATGGCACAAGTCTTAGAAGTAGAGAACTTGAAGCCATGATCGGTGGCCCAAGACAACACGGCATCAATCGCAAGTTGAAGCCGCCGTTGAAGGAGAGGCGCCCACTCTCCCACTGTCCCAAGAGAGAGGGTAAAAATCCAAGTAAGAAATTAGATTCTTGAAGCTAGTAATGCAAGGTGATCATGGTGTGTGTGATGTGACACTTATTATGTGAAAATTCGTAGTGTGTTGATGGTTATGTAGTACATGTAAATGCTTTTTACCTTGTCTTTTTATTTCAAGATTTATCACCAACTTTTTTTTTTCAAAAATTAGCAAAATATGGCAAAAATTTTTAATTTAGTAATTTTCTGCAATTCTAAAGGTCATTTTTATATATTTGATGTGAAAAATTCAGAAAACAAAAGTAAGATAATTATACAAATAAGTCTGCAAAGGGTTAAGGGAGCACTGTAAAATAACAACATTTAATATTCACATGTCATACTAATGTATTTCTGATATTCAGCTGTGAGAGGTTTGATTTTCACTGAATTGCTGAGTACATCTATCAGTTACAATCTTACATGCAAGAGCAGAAAAAACAGATGATATAATGCGAGTAAGTTGCTGAAAGTGTTCAGTTGAGACGTGCAAGCTGATATTAGATGACGCAGGCATAGTTTTCCACTATTATATTGACAGGATAATGATGCGGGCTTTTGGTGCTATGTCAAAAGCAGCAATTAACAATGAAGCAGAGGAAACTTGTAACAAGAATTCATGAGATATTTGGAAGCATCTTATCTCTCACAAAACAAATCCACATGTAAGATGCTGTGACTTAACGTAAGTGCTCTCACATGACTGCTAATGTTAGAAATTTACTGACACCTCAGTTTTATGATTGACTGCACTCTTTGCAATGTTATTTTCTTAAGTGTTTAAAAATATATATATTTATTTACAATTACTGTATAACATTCCTGTTCAATTTTAAATACTGAAAAATCAACTTAAATGCCACAGGAATGAAAGACAAATTATGATTTATGACTAGTCACTTAACTAGCCAGCTACAAAATACTACAGACAAATATTTTGTAAATTTTACTGTTAAGAATCCTACACGCAATTATCAGAGTTACTAAAACCTGCAGATGTCAATTTGCTGCAACAGTGCAAATGTATTGTATCACTCTTAACTTATATATTTCAATTTGATCTTTAAAGATTCTTGTTCATTGTTTCCTCCAAGTACTGTAAATAACAATCCAACACATTCCTCCACTAAGATGCTTCATCAGTATTTAACTCACTTTCATTTTGTCAGTAAAGTTTGTCAGTAAAGCTGTAATGTCAATGTGTTTGATTTATGTAAATATGGTAATAGAATGCAAATCTAAGCCTTCGGAGTGCTTTTAAAACAAGTCACAACATTCTTCATTTGGTTCTATTTCAATGCTACATATTAAAATACACATTCTGCATATTATTGTCAATGCACACACATTATTCAAGCCAGTGAGACAGCCATCACAACACATGCAAATGTCAGCCTTGCATTACACAAAAATTCCTACCATTGTGCCTGGCCGAGCCCTGTGACAAAACATACGAGAAAGTTGATTAGTAGATGTGTAACTCTACAGGGAGACTTGATAATCTAAAGATAATAAACATTGATTAGTAGTCGTTAACATATAACTGCACTACCTTAATAGGTCTAGGTCTTGTACCCTAATAGGTACAAGTCTAGTAGAAATGTTGTTATTACCAATGTAAACAAAAATTCCAATATAAATACCAAAGTAATTTGTCTATCACAATACTGAACCAGCATCATTATAAGTATTACAATACTGTACCATCATTATAAGTATTACAATACTGAACCAACACTGCCAGTATCACAGTACTGTAAACACTGCCAGTATCACAGTACTGTAAAACACTGCCAGTACTGGGTATCACAGTACTGTAAAACACTGCCAGTATCACAGTACTGTAAAACACTGCCAGTATCACAGTACTGTAAAACACTGCCAGTATCACAGTACTGTAAAACACTGCCAGTATCACAGTACTGTAAAACACTGCCAGTATCACAGTACAGTACTGTAACCTCCGAGAACTTGTTAGAAAAAGATAAGCAACAAACCACAATTATTCCAACAGTCATATTGCAATTCAAAGCATTATTAACAGAAACAAAATGAAAATGCCTAAGTGTGCAGTACAGCACTTAAAAAAAATTGTCTACTTCTCAATTTATATTAATTGAAGTGTATTATAATATATTGTATTGTACCGTACAATAAACACTAATTTCTTCAATTATAATTCATTATATTTTCCCTATTACTTATGTGTATCTCTTTCTTACGAACTGATTAACCCAACACAAAGGATGTTGACATACACAATATAATGCACTAACGCAATTCAGCAATAATGTGGCTGAATATTAGCCACCCAACCCACGAATCTAACACAAAAGAAGTGACGAACAAATGAGGGTTATCTTGAGATGATTTCGGGGCTTTAGTGTCCCCGCGGCCCGGTCCTCAACCAGGCGTCCACCCCCAGGAAGCAGCCCGTGACAGCTGACTAACACCTAGGTACCTATTTACTGCTAGGTAACAGGGGCATAGGGTGAAAGAAACTTTTGCCCATTGTTTCTCGCCGGTGCCCGGGATCGAACCCGGGACCACAGGATCACAAGTCCCGCGTGCTGTCCGCTCGGCCGACCGGCTCCCCTCCACACAGGGGGCCACAAAGGACTCAAACACCATCACTTCTTGCATTTTCAGATGAGTGCGATGGGTGTCTACTAAACCCTATTAGGTTTTTAACTAAATTATATAAGACAAATTATTCTCTATGGCATCACTGACTAATACTAATGGTAAGCTCAGTTTCATGACTTTATCTTGAGGTTATCTTGAGATGATTTCGGGGCTTAGCGTCCCCGCGGCCCGGTCCTCAACAAGGCCTCCTTTTTGTTACCCCCCCCCAGGAAGCAGCCCGTAGCAGCTGTCTAACTCCCAAGTACTTATTTACTGCTAGGCGGACAGGGGCATCAGGGTGAAAGAAACTCTGCCCATTTGTTTCCACCCCCACCGGGAATCGAACCCAGAACCTCAGGACTACGAATCAGAAACACTGTCCACTCAGCTGTCAGGTACCCCCCCCCCCCCTGACTGACCTTGCTCAAGTGTCATACTATATTTCCAATCAACATGCAGTAAATTTAAAAAAACCAGTGTTGAATGTAATGAAACACCATTTTCTGGGTGAGACCCGGAGGCTCCCTATAGCTATCCGTCTAATGTGTGATTTATTAGATCGGGCATTGGTCTAAGGAGTTCGACCTATCGGGTACCACGAGCCAGAACCTGGTCCACCCCCTAAGACAGGTTTCAGGGAGCAATAGCCCTAGAAAACCCCCCCTGTGGTTGGGGGTTTTCCTTATCTGTCATTGACTGGGGTTATGCACCCAGAAAGATAGGCATAACAAAACAAACCCCACATGGTAAGAAAAGTACAACGAAAAACCGAAAAGAGAAGTAGAACTCCCCCAAATTAAAAAGAAACAAGCAAACAAGCAAATGTCACACACCACTGCCGTGTCGCTCATCCGTACAGCCCTCCCCTCCCCAAGAGGGGGAGGAGGGAGCCCCGGATTTTCCGGCACCGGCTACCCCAGGACTCCAGTTGAGAAGCTAAGCATCAAGCAATGTGAAAAACCGCCTACCAGAGGTAGGGAGGGTTGTCAGGGAGGCTCCGGGGCTCCCTAGAAAATGGCATTTTCATTACATTCAACACTGGCTTTCTGTGGGGAAGCCCCTTCGGCTCCCTCGAGCAACATAACCAAAGATGAGGTAAAAGAGGGACTTACCCAGGAGGCGGCCTCCACATCCTCAATGCGAAGTCGAGACAACTGGCTGCAACCTACAACCCAAAGCAACACAGGAACGCTCAGGAGCAGGAACGTTAATCAAGTAACGGGCAGCCAGGTTCCTGTTGGACCTCCAAAATCACCGTGCCCGAATATCAGCCCATGACATGTTGCCGATCACGGCAGCCAATGCAAAAACTTACTAACATCATGGGCACGTGGATAAACCACAGGCTGGCTAGACTTAATAACCATACAGACAACCTGGGAGACCCGATCCCTGGAACTGGGAACGAAGGAAACCGGATCAACCCAAAATGCATCCCCAGCCACCGAAGCCGAAACGCCCAGATAACGGCGAAGACACAACATATGATGCAACCCCGGCCTGACCAACCAAGCATCAATGACCCAAGGACCCCTCCGGAAAGTGGCCGTCTCGTTCTGCGCCAGAAAAGAAGGAGAAGGCTGCAACCGAACAAACCAACCATCAGGACCAAAAGAGCAGAAACCCCTGCGCCGGAGTAGAGCACGAAGCTCACTGAACCAACCCCCAGAGGCCAATGCCAACAGAAACAGAGCCTTGGAAAAACAATCTTGAACCGAAGGGGCCACCATAAACCGAAGAGAGAAATGATAGGAGAGCACTCTATCCAAGAACCAGGACGGGGTCAGATGGTGCATAAGCAGGCCGGAGGTGAAACAAAGCATGAGAAAACTTGTGAAATGGGCAGAAGTGACATCCACCCCCAAACGCAACTTGGAGCAGCTCCACCAGAACCACATGATATGAGGCGACAGTACAGTGACACCTCGGCTTACGAATGCCCCTTTTTACGAACTTTCTGGGTTACGGGCCCAATTCTTCGTAAAATGTGAATCGACCAACGAGCTTTGCCTGGAGTAACGTAGCTTGTTGATACGCGTATGAGCAACCTAGCGCATGGTTCCTGGTGGCACAGTCACCTGCGTTTCAGTCTACAGTGCCTCTTGCTTAGTGATGATTGCGCATGAATTCTTTGTAAAGAATATCATTTTTTTGGGCTTTTTTGGGTTTTGAACATAAAAGTAATTATTATATATAATGCCGCTTCCTCCTCCTCCTTCAGGTTTTGTTACAACTCCCTCCTGCTGCTTCCTTTACTCTCCCACTTTCTCCTCCCCTCCCCCTGCTCCTGCTGCAGCTCCTCCTCCTCCTGCTGCAGCTCCTCCTCCTCCCCTTCAGGTTTGTACCAACTCCTCCTGCTGCTTCCTTTACTCTCCCACTCTTTAAACCTTCTTCTTCATGTAAACCTTCTTCATATTATTCTCATCCCATGTTTGTTCTTCTTCTTCTCAACAATCTCCTAAACACGTCTACTCCCAAAAACATTCTCTCTCTCTCTCTCTCTGTCAAAAAGTTAGGGGGAGGAGCTTAAAAACTTTATGACCCTTTCACCCACTCACGTGTATCTTCAGACTTAACACTCCTTCCACTTCTCTATCTACCAATCTCATCCTCTCATTTCAACAGAAAATGTACCATCTCCCAAAATTTCAACAGAAAATGGAACTTACTACCTTCTCACAACTTTTACACAACAATACACACCTCACTCAAACACTACTTTTCCCATATTTATCGTACAGCGGGCAACACGTCCCCTCCAGTCACCCAATGTTGCCCCAAACTTTTCCCCAACGTTATTACTACTTTCGACGTGTCCGAAACCCCTCCATCCCAAAATGGAGGGGACGGGCTATGTCGTAAAACTCCCTACTACTCCCAAGAAAGTCAGTGGTAGGGTTCAACCTAAGAAAACACATGTGAGCATGACCACAGAGGAAAAAAATAAGAGATCATTTGTAAACATGAAAATGGTACCTGGGTGTTGAACTAGCTAGGCAGTACAACAAATCTTCAGGGGAGGAGGAAGCAGTAGAGGATGTCCTCCTCATTAATTAAGAAAATGTGTAAAATATGGGAAGAACTGCAAAGTTTTGCTGAAAAGACTCACCCAGATAAAGCTTCAGCAGGCCGCTGCATTGACCTTATTAATGACAATGTGTCTCACTACAGACAGGTGTTAAAATGTGGGAAAACATATATCTTAAGACATATATCTTAAGACATTCTTAGTAAGACGAGCAAGCAGTGAGCCACAACCCCCCCTCCACACTGTCTCCCATACACCAACATGTGTCATCCATTAAAGGTAAGCTATTACTTTGCATATAACTTATAGTACCTATTATAGCTACTGTCATTAGGGTCGACCTGACAGCTGAGCTGTGGACTATCTGCTTCGGACTGTCTAGTACCCTCGGAGGTTGTCCGGTACAATCCCCCTGGTGGTAGCGGAAACAAATGGGCAAAATGTTTATTTCACCCTGATGCTTGTTACCTAGCAGTACATAGGTACCTGGGAGTTAGAGCAGCTGCTACAGACTGCTTCCTGGAGGGGTGTAAAAAAAAGATGAGGCTTGGTCGAGGACGGGGCTGCGGAGCCGCTAAGCCTCTAAATCATCTCAAGATAACCCCTCAGAGATAAGTATGAAATGTATTTAAGTTAATATTTTGTGGGATGTGGAACAGATTAATTAAATTTACATTATTTCTTACAGGAAAATTTGTTTCGGGTTGCGAACTTTCGGGTTACGAAATCATCTCTGGGAACAGATTAAACTCATAAACTGGGTGGGAGCCCACAATATTAGGCATCAAGAAATAGAAGACAACCTACAAAGAGAGAGAAATGATGGAAAGAACGCCGAGAAAACTTTACATACTGATGTCGAGATGAAAGTTCTCAAGTGGGACACCATAACGCAAGCCACTGGATCACCATACAAATGGTGATAAACTCCGCGTACAAAATGACCATGATGTGAAGAGCGGAGGAGAAGTACAGAACCCAGCCATGTACTGGATCGGTCCGACCAGCTGGAAGAGGCGGAGCACAGAAAACGTTCCTGGTTCGCCACCTGAGCAAGTTAGCGCCAGGAACCAGGCTGGACCGGCACCAAGGGGCCACAAAGACTACTCTCCTCTGGTAGGACTTTAACCGAGCCAGAACTTGAAGCAACAGTGAACTGGGGAAGAGGTACAGAAACCGACCAGTTCCGCGAAAGGCATCACCACGACAGCCTCGCTGTCGGGGAAGGGCACCAAATAGATCGGGAGACGCCAAGACCACTCCGACATGAAGAGGTCCACATCCGGGAGTCCATACATCAGGCAGAGCCAACAGGAGGAGTGGCATCAACCGTCCATTGCGTGGACAGAGGAATGAACCGAGAATGGCCATCTGCCAGGATGTTAGACACCCCCCGGATATGAACAACAATGGAGAGCCAAACCCCGAGAAGCGCAGCGAGCCTGTCGATAAGTGACAGCCTCAAAGAGGCAAGGACAAAGAAACACCCGCTGTTTCAGCCAATGAACACCAGAGAACAGTCTAATGGAGCTGGATGGTCAACACGAGTGACCCGACCCAACGCCAACTCTCCCGCATCGTGCTGAATGCCCAACAGAAAGATTGATCCCATCGCCCTGGCTGCCTGGTGAGCACTGGTCACCAAGCCCCAGCCAAGAAACGATGCATCACATGACACCTCGAGCGAGGCTCGGGTACGAGCCAGGCACTGAACCCCAAAAAAACCCCACCAAGACCAAAGTCCAGCTCCCCTCCCCCCCAAACCACCAGAACAACCAACCGACAAAGCCCCGGCAGTACAAAACCCAGCGATCGACAAGTGAGATGGACGGGCGTCCCCGAAGGAACCAGAACAGACACTGAAGCAATCGCAGCCCAGACCAGGTAGACAGACACGTGAAGTTCAAAACTCCTGCACAACTGCCAAGCAATTACCGAGTGACCCGGGACTCCCCCCCCCCCCCCCAAAACAGCCAAGGTGGGACAACAGCCTCAGCAATGCCTCTTGAAGGGAGAGACATGACAGCAGTCCGACGAGTCCCAAAACTAGACCTGCTAACTCGTGGTCCGGGGCACGACGTCTGACCCGGACCACACTAGCTACCAAACTGGAGTGTTGAGTAGCCGGGGGGGAGGGAAGGGCTGCGCAGACGAGCGATGTGGCAGTGGTGTGTCAACATTTGCTTGTTTGCTTGTTTCCTTGGGATTGAAGGGATTGGACAATTGATTTGAGAATGGTCCAGGACGGACCGAAACGTCGTCGTCCCTTCACTTTCAGGTGTGTGGTTTGGTCAACATATTCAGCCACGTTATTGTGACTCCTCGTCTGCACTGGAGGGAGTTTCTACCTCTCTTTTTGGTTTTCGTTGTACTTTTCTTACCATGTGGGGTTTGTTTTGTTATGCCTACTTTTCTGGGTCCCTAATTCATGGCAGATAAGGAAAAAACCCAACCACAGGGGGTTTACCAGGGGCCATTGCTTCTTGAAACCTCTATGAGGGGGCCAGGTTCTGGCTCGTGGTCCCTGGTAGGTGGAACTCCTTAGACTAATGCGCCGGTCTAATATATCACACACTAGCCTGATAGCTCCAGAGAGCCGAGGGGCTCCCCATAGAAAGAACATCAAATTTTTAATGTAATGAAATGCCCTTTTCTGGTGGGGGGCTTCAGCAGCTTCCCGAGCTAAGTGCTGGTCCAGCTAAATCTTAGGGAGATGAACCACATCTCCAAGATCCACCCTTGCCTATCGGGAGCCAGGATCAGTCTCAAGCTCTCTAGGAGGCAAGAAGAGCACGAGGATCAAATATCAATTCAAAATCAAGGAAAGAAACACCAGAGAACATAAGCACAACAAAACAAGCAACTGTTTACGGAAAATTAGACACCCAAAAGTAATGAAGCAAAGGACTGTTGTAGTGATATATATATGCCAACGATATTGTGCCTGACTGCCACCAGGTGGCAGCCCAGATCACTTGCGATACCTGCTAGCTCACTTCTTCATTCATGAGCAGCCAAATGAAACCCCTTCCACCTCACAGGGAACGAGGTGAAAAAGGTCCACCTGTCCAACATACCACCTGTCCTCTTGAACAATACACCACATTTTGATGTCAAAACTCCCAACGGACAAATAAAGTGATATTATAGCAGTTCACAAACATATCCTGGGTTGATTGGTTAGGGTAGGTTTAAGTGTTTTAGTACACCATTTTCTGTCTGTTGTGGCAACTCTAGAGGCTGGGCTGGGGCTACAGGCATACCAGAACTACTATTCCATCCAGGTGTCTGAAGAACATCAAACTTCCAGAAACCTGTACTGGAGCCGTAGATTGCAGCAGAAACACCAGATTGAGGGGCTAAAAGAAAGCACCCAATACACCTAAAACTCACAAAACCACCTTCCTACTCCCTGCTAAAAGGAGGAGGAAAGAAAACTGGTTAGCAAACCATGAGAGAGAGCGACCAATCAGACTCCTGGAAAAAATCCAAAATGGCAAGCCAGCAGACACAATGAGCTACGTGGAAGTCTATCACAGTGACTGTGAGATCAGTGCGAACATCTTAGGAATAGCTTATGTTCCCAAGATCATCTTTTCAAGCTCACAGATAATCTCATACACAGTATAGAAAAAATGGTTAACCTCTGCCAAGTGGGTAAAAGTTGTGTAGTCCACTACAACCTAGGCACCTGGACAAGGACCTGCCATGTTCCAATATCACATGGAATGGCAGGAGCCAACAGAACACAGATGACTGCCATGCAAAAAGTGTCTCCAAGAAAAGACTTTAGACACATAGCCAAGTTTCTTCCACTAAGTCTCTGAGCTGCCACTTATGCATGGAAAACAAGGGGTTTGCCTTCCAACTAAAATGAAGTCAAGAGGTGGAGGTGGATCTGAACTGAAAAGATTTGCAATGCAGTTCATAAGCCTGATACTGGTATCAAAGCAAACACTAAGGAGAGTCCAGTCGAGCCAAGCTAGGGGAAAGATTAGACAATGGAAAACGTGCACAGAGTTGGGAATGGGGGAAGGGTTTACAAGTCATAAACAAGGACCTAGAAATGAATCCCCAGAGGAGCTAGAGAGTCCAGCAAATACTAGGACAGTGAATAAGAAAACCATCCATTTTGAGAGAGAAATCCTCTGGACCAGGAATCAAACTCCAATATGGGTCAAAAGACAACCAATGACTTCCTCCAGCAACCACAAATTCCTAAAGCCATCACCTGCCACAGAAGCTGAAATAAACAAATGCAAGAAGTAATGTAGAACTTCAATTTGAATGAGTGTAATGGCAATTGCTAAACAGAAAAAGTTTGCAAATACTTTACTTTAACAAATTAAACTACTACACTACAGTATATCAAAGTAGATATCAGGTATAGTGTCATATCAGGTACAAAGCTTCCTCAGATTATTGTATTGGTTGAGCAAAAAATATCTGTTCTTCTCCTATATCAACAAATCCAGCAGCAGTGCTAGTCTCACGAATTCTACAGCCCTGCTGGGGGTCTTTGCTATCTCCAGCCTCTACGTTGTCCTGCTACTATTTATGACTTTATCTCAAAAATTACTACATAATGTTCCATAATTTATTGAGACTGTAAACACTGTATTGTCATTAACCCTTTCATATTCTCTCGACCTGACTTCTTTAAAGTTAAAGTTACCACATGACACACTGTTCTCTCATACACACACCCATTACTAAAATGGTGACATTTGAATGGCAAAATACACACTCACTGATAGATTTGAGTGTGTTATGTGGACCTGTAATACATGCTCTTGCCTGGCCAGCTGCTCACTTGCCTTATTCAATGCTCCTGTCCATGAACCAAGCAGTGTTAGCAGTTCCTATGGAGCAGTGGCAGCTTGTTTGCCCTAATGCCTCATGAGAGATTTTAGCTAGGATCCAACACTGGGCAGAGGGGTTGCTTGGGCACCAATCCTTAACTATTCACCTCTGTTCACCCAACAACAATTGGGGGGGGGGAGCTAATTTGTAAACTAATTAGGAAGTAATATTCCTGTAAAAACAAGAAGTTGGGTAAGGTTTAAGATGAGCTTGTGAAATGGAAAATTTCAAGTCCATTAGGAGTCAGAAGTCCTCCTCTCCTATGCCCATCTGCGGAAAAAAGAGAGAGAGAGGACTGGTGTAATACCTGGGAATTTCTCACAGAAGACCTGCAATTGCTTATGGCATTTGCAACAGTCCATGATGAGTTCCCAAAAAGAGTTAACAACAAGACACTGACACGCCAGTGGCCGAGACAATAACCAGAGGATATAAACTCTTCCACTACGACATCAAACTCTTGTGGTCAGGCATTGTCCTGCCCTAATGAAAAGTCACTAGAGGGCATAGAATGCTATAGGTTCACTACATCAACATTTTTAAAAGATGAAATGCTCTGGGGCACCTCTACCCTTGAGATGTGTCAAGAATTATTAAGTGAATAAGGGAGTCGTATAATTGAATTGTGATAGTAGTATGGGGAAAGGAGTTTAATTGAAAGTGTGTGGAACTTAATACTAATTTCTTAAAATAACTGAACACTACTTCTTGAGTTATCTTGAGATGATTTCGGGGCTTTTTTTTAGTGTCCCCGCGGCCCGGTCCTCGACCAGGCCTCCACCCCCAGGAAGCAGCCCGTGACAGCTGACTAACAGCCAGGTACCTATTTTACTGCTAGGTAACAGGGGTAACATAGGGTGAAAGTACCTACTACACTACCCACAGGTTAATTACGTTAACAGTGTGTTTCACCGTCAAAACTAAGCAAATAGGGAACTTGTCTCTTGACACTTGCAACGGCTACAAAAGTGCACTTGTGATAATTCTCTTTAGCACTAGCAATACAAGGGCAATTGACTGGTGTACATCAGCCCACTGACAACACGTCTGTCAATCAAAACACGGGCACTAACACTTGTGATGATAATCTCTCTGAAAGTGAATTCTTACCAAAGTGCACAGCAATGATATATCAACTCCTGGAAAAGATAGCATAATAATATATGACAATAATAATCCATGTTATACAAATGGTCATCTGTACCATGTACTAATTGATCTCTATAATTGTTTACCATTAATTTCTAAGCTGCAAAATAATAGGAACTCATAAATGTAATTACCTTTACGTTTTCGTCTACTTCTATGCATGGACCTAAGCTGAGAGTAATGATGACCAACTACCTCGTCCTCCTCTGTTTCTGAGCTGCAACCCTCGCTCGACTCCATCATCCCATCCAACACATTAGCTCGAGCCTAAAACAATAAATAAAGATTAAAAGAAAGCATCAAAGCCTAAAATAGTATGCCCACTTATCAATCACATACTCATATTAAACATCCTTCAAACCAATAATACTGTATAAAATTTTATCAGCTTAACTGGCATCGCCATAATGCCAAATGAGAATATGACCATTTTCTCTAACAATTAACTCCTAAAAGGTGTGGCTCTGAATTTGCATTCATGTTCGCCTATTTGTTTAAAATAGGCGAATAGCATTGAATGCAATGAGATGCCATTTTCAGGGCGAGTCCCGGAGACTCCCCGGAGCTTACCAGGCTGATATGTATGTATTAAACCGTGGCATCGATCAATTCAATTGGAGTACTATGCCTACCAGGGGATCACGAGCCACAACCTGGCCCCCACAGAGAGACACGAGGAGCAATGGCCTACAGAAACCCCCTTGTGGTTGGAAGAATTCTATGTCTGCCATCGACCGGGTTAGGCACCCAGAAAGGTAGGCATCTAAAAACAAATGCCACCTGGTTAAAATTGCTACCGAAAGCTGAACTATCAAGCAGACCTCCCAATCCAAAAACAAGCAAACAAGCAAACAAGCATGACGTCACAACTGCTGCCATGCTGCTGTCTGCACAGCTGCCCCTCCCCGGGAGGGAAAGGGGAAGCCCCAAAACCCCGCGCCAGCCATCCACCCCGGTCCTGAGGCTGAATATAAAAAACATGAATACCGCCGACAGGAGGGAGGAAGGGTTGCAAGGGAGCCTCCAGGACTCACCCATAAAATGGCATTTCATTACATTCAACACTGGTTTTCTGTGGAGAGCCCCTCGGGCTCCCTGGAGCTACCTAACCACAGAAAAATAAAAGGAGGACTTACCTGGGAGACGGCTGCCACTTGCACCTCAACTCAAAGCCGAGACAACTGGCTGCAACCTGTGACCCAAAGCGACACACGCTCAACTAGGACCAGGAACATTGATGAGGTAATGGTTAAATGATTCCCAAACGTCAGCCCAAGACATATTACCAAAAATGGCAGCTAAAGTTGCAAATTTGCGAACGTCATGGGCACGAGGATAGACTGCAGGCTGGCGGAACCGAATAACCGTGTGGATGACCTGGAAGACCCGAGCCCTGGAACAGGGAAGAATGGAAACCAGGTCAACCCAAAGTGCGTCCCTCACCCACCGAGACAACGCACGAGAAAGCTTGTAAAACAGAGTGGAAGTAACATCCACCCCGAACACAAGCTGCAGCGGTTCCACCTGCGCCGCACGATACACATAGAGCGAGGGCTCGGGTAGGCGCCAAGACACTAAACCCCGAAAAACCCGAAGAGGAAGCCGGCGACGCAGCAGCCGACGCAAGACCCCTGGAGGTTGAACCCAGTGATCGCGAGAGCGGCAGAGTGGTCCCCAAAGAAACCAGAACAGCTGCCAAAACCAGACTCGACCTGGCAGGTAAAACAGTAAAGGCGAAATTCAGACTTCCACACAGCTATTCAAGTAATCAACATGTGACCCGGGAGTCACAAGCGGATCACCACGACCCAGGTAAGGCATGTGAAAATATGAGGTGCCCGATTCAAGCCGAATGGAAGGCAACGAAGGTAAGCTTGTTGCCCCACGACGAAACTGAGCCAGTCTTTGAACCCCAAGATGAATCGGGACGTGCTAATATGAGTCACGGAGGTCCAGAGACACCATCCAAGCCACCGGCTCCAAAAGAAGCTGGACCTGGGACAGAGTGGTCTTCTGAAAGGAGGGGCAGAAGACCCAGAGGGTCCAGACGGGACAAGTTCAGAATAAACCTCAGATCCGTACAATTCCATTTCGGGACTGGAAACTGGCGTGAAACCCACCTGAAGGATGAGGTTGTTTCGATTACGCCCAAGCGCACCTGACAGAGAGCAGGAGAAGAGGCCTGTCCCACGAACTCCGAACTCCCCGAAGGTGGGGGAGCCACCTAATGCCACCGCAGGCCGAAGGAAACGACCCGAAACACCCACAAAACGTGGGACCAGGCATGAGCAAACTGCGTGAAACCTGAGTGGCAGTGACCCGCTGGGCCGACGCCCCTTACGAGAAGCCGACTGACGTGCAGAACGATCACCACCACGCCGACCAGACGCTGCTGGCTTTGAAGGCGATTGCCTGATATGTGCAATTGATCTGGCGATTGCCTGATATGTGCGTCTTTGTAGCCCAGAGCCATCACAGCAAGGCTGATCTGGTAACTACATCAGAAATTTATCCATTTCTCTCTTGAAAAATTCTACTGTTTTTCCAACGATATTTCTATTAATTGGAAGGCGGTTTAATAGTCATCAGCCTCTGATGTTTACACTATGTTCTCTAATTATGTTAACGAACTATGCATTGAATTTATTTTTACACTTCCCATCATATATCTGACTTCAGTGTGTTGTACGTTCATTGTACAGATTTGGGACCTTACCTTCCAGTACTTTTCATGTGTATATCATGAGATCTCTCTCATCTTCATCCATTCCAAGGAGAACAATATGAATGCTTTCAGGTAGTCGCAGTAGTTCAAGTGTTTTACATATTCTATGGTGCAGTAAAAGAACTGTTTATTTTAATACTAAGTGTAATAAGTACATTTCCTGACTGTCAATACATAGTACATAATTGCACTTACAGGGCTGTTACATATAACTCCCCATTTGTTCTCTTCGTTTTCTGTTAAGACACTCAGAATTTTAGGATAAAGTTTTAAAGTTCAGTTTGCATACACAGGTTTTAAATGTCAGGAATTTCTTTTTCAGTTTTGTTAAACAAAGAGCTTTTATACAAAATTTGAAAATAACCTGAGTTACTTTACAATTTATTGAAATATTTTAGTTTTGATTGCAGTTCTTGTGTCTTCCATTGTTGACATTTTAATAGCTATTTTGGTGGTGTCTGCGAAGGATGACAAAACTGTGGCTTTTTCCTGTCTTCTATGAGGATGAGAAAGAGCATCAGTGCAAGGACCAAACCTTGTGGCACCAAAATTTCATACTGTACTCAAGATGGATTTTGTTTTTAAGTCAATATTTATTAGAATTCAAATAGTTATTTCTCAATTCAAGTGCTTGTTCATTAAATTACTTATTAAATTTTAATCATTAGGATAGGTAATGCTGCACAAATCAATTTTGACGTGATAATACAGTATTTGGTGATGACAACTCCACCATTACTGGTAATAACCATTAGAAATTTGAATTCATGTAAATGCTTTTATTTTTATTATTATTATGCATATAGGTATTTCCCAAATCAAATTCCCATTTATGTAGTTATATTAAATATTAATCAGAAAATTAAGCAATGACCCCATGATCATTTAGCCCATAACACTAACTAAAACAATGTCAGGGAAGGAAGCGTTCCCAACATGTTTTATGAAACAGCCTTGAAGACTATCATTATACCCAGTTCCTTGACCCACTAATGTGGGACAATGTACCTAATCTAGATTATCACTATACCCTAGTTTTATAATAAAATATGGAATGAATTACAACATTTTGTAATATTTAATCACATGAAAACATAGTCAGAACTTTTGAATGATTTATAATAAAGAGTACAGTATTAAAGTTTTCACATACCTGTGGGTCCTGAAGATCTACGTGTGGTTGGACCCTGACCCAGCCAGTGCCCAGCCCAACTGTGTCGCCCGGACTAGTGGCTTCTAGCCCGGCATTGCCTCCAGGTCTTAATCTTCTCCTCTTCTCTTCCTCTTCCTCTACCTTTGCCATCCTCTGTAGCTCCTCTAACATCCCAGCAGGATTTTCACTTAAGCTGGGCAATTCACAGTAATCACTTTGTGGTCTCTTGGTACTAGACAAGCCCAGTGTTTCTTTAATGAAACTACGACGTTTACCTTCCAAGCTGCCTCCAAGAGGTTTACTACAGCCATTTGAGATCTGTTTTAATAGTAATTGATTTGCATGAGCTGACGGAGGCTTAGGTAGGGCACGACTTGTTACGCGCTTGGGTACAGGTGGAGAATCTGTTAGACACACCTTATGCTCTGGAACTGGTAACACATTACAAGTAAATGACATGCTAGTTGAACGGTGGGGCACAGGAGGACCACCAACCACTGGCAGTGTAGGTACGTTGCTAACATTTTGGTCAGGCACTGGAGTGTGTTGACAAGGTCCATCTGCTGGTGTACTATATATTACTTTCTCGGTGATAGAATTTGTACCAGGAAGGTGCAAGGCACTCCTGATGGGCACCTTGGGAACATGAGTGAGTGGTACTTCCACTTCACAAGCAGGTATAACCTGAGGGGCCAAACTAGATGACCGAGAAGGCACAGAAGGTACCGGTGGAGAAATGGCCGGCAAGACTGGAAGGGTAGACGGTGGCACAACTGGGAGGGAAGAGGTTGTAGCAGTAGAGGGACATCTGGCAGGAATACAGTTACTGCTGGTAGCACCTATTTGTGGGTCTTGTTGAAGACACGATTTTGGTTTTGCAGGGACAGGAGGGGGAACCTTGGCCTTGAGCGAACCTCGACTAGTGGGTTTCCATTGCTGTGATGGCAACGTTCGCATTGAAAATTCATCTGCAGTACTACATATATCAGTAGAACTTTCTCTTGGTGATATTTTAGGAAATGTTCCCCGAAGTAGAACTGAAGCTAATGGAGATCCAGAGTTTTCAATTGTGTTCGCTATTTTTAGTAAATCTCTAGAATGACTTTTAACTTTTTCATCTTGTGCTTCTCTTTCTTTACAGTACTTGTGCTGTTCAGCAATGAAGCCAAGAACTGAGGCTAAAGCTTCTTTGTGTGTTCCTCCTGACTCTAAGTCTTGCAACTTTTCAATAGTTAATAATCCATCTGATGTAGCTAAGCTCTTCGACGATGCTGCTAAACTCTTATTACTTTCAAACTTAACAAGGCGGTAGAAATCTCTAGTAAAAACAGTATCAACACACACATCATCAGCAAGCTCCTCCTCATGTTCCCCCACACTGGATGTTTCCTGACTGGCTGCCTTCGATGCTTCTTGACCACCTGCCTCACTACTACAAAACGATACTCTCTTTAACTCTGGCAGATTACAAATCTGTTCACAAAAGTTTTCGAAGTCTGAACTGCACTTAGAAATACCTTCAGAGCAGCACGACAGTTGCTCACTGCTTGACCAAACGGCCGGTTGATCGGAACATCCTGATCTGGGAGATAAAACAACATGACTTTCTTTAGAATGATCTAGCTGCCAACTTTTGGTTAGCTCTTTTTTGCTTGACCAATTTAAATCTAAATCTGCTTTAAAATAGGTAGCACCATTCCAGAGGAACTCATTATTGTCTTCCTCTAATTCGGGGGTAGCCTCCTGAATGGACGGCAGCGAGCCATGATGAGCACCACTAGTTCCCACACTCTCACTTCCCTCACCCTCCCCACATGCCCCACTCAGGTACTCTGAAGATAAATCAAGTGACCAGTCCTCTAGCTCCGCATGACTGTAGGTAGGAGAGAGGTACTTTCTCTGGTTATCTTCTGAAGGCCACAATTCTTCACTACTACCTGAAGTAGTGTGCTCTTCTTTTGCATACATCTGACTTCTTTTGAGACTGGCATGCCCTGATGATCGCTTTAAACTCCTAGTTTTATTAGCTTCTTCTAAAACCACCTCTGTCGATGGAGACCTATCTGAGAGATCTTTTTCAGAAACATGTCTTTCTAAGCTAGTCAATGGTTTGGGATTATGAGCACTTCTTCTTTCTAAATATAACTGAGAATCGGAATAACAACGAACTGGTCTATCTCTCCGTACACAAGAAGTCACATGATAACTATGTCTATACAAGCTTTCATTTTCTGGCTCTTGAATGGGTATAAAAAACACATCTGAATTGTTGTCTTCTTCATCATATATAATGCGAAGCCCATCACAATACTCGGTATTAGCAGCCGAGGAAATTTTTCTTTCTTTAACCAAGTTTCGTTCTAAGGAATTATTATCGCTTTTATTGGACCCTTTTCTGGAAAGACTCTCTTTCATAGTATTTGTTAAGTCTTGATCTGTACATTCAACTGGAGTGGGTGCAAGAGGTTCCTCTTGTACAGTAGTAACAGAACAAGTGGTAATACAATCCTTGACATCTGCTTGCACATCACTGGACATTGTGGAGTAACCCTCATCCTTAGTTGTTCCTTCCATAATTTCCTCACCTACGCTGGTCTCATTACCACAATTCTTTAAACTAACTTTGACAAGATTCTTGTTCAATACTACTTTGTTCTTATCCTCACATGATAATACTGATAAATCAAGGGTGAAGTCACTATTCTCAGTTTCTGTTAAGGATTTCATCAATTTTTCTTTTACTTGAAGTATACTACAAATTGTATCTGTATTAACACTATTCACTACTATATTTGCATTTTTCTCACATGGAGATTTACTTAACAATTCTTCATCATGGACAACTTTTATCTTTGCTTTATCAAAGGCAAGGTTATCAAGTTTTGCGTGAAATACTTTGCAGTTTTTCTGGTCAGGAGAGTTAGTGAAGCTCGTACTTACAGATTCAACAGACAGAGGTGAAAACTTGCTGGAAGGAGAGTCACTGTCGGGAGGGGGAGTCGCACACATCCGTGTTTCACACGATCTCTCGCACCCATTAGAAGCATAACTAACTCCAGTCTCTCTTGAAAAAATAATGGCATGTGAATCATAAGAGGATTGAACTGGAGATTCTGAGATGCTGCTACTACTAGTACTTGCTCTTCCTACTTCAGACATTACTTGGTCTGACTGACTCCAAATATTTGAGCCATCACTTATTCTCGGAGTTACTGCTGAATCTTGGGTATTTACAACTGCTGTGCCCTGAGGAGAGGTGGTAGCACTAAGAGAGGTGATTATATCATACCAACAAGTAGTTGTGGAGGAATTTGTTGTAGTGATTGTTGTTGTTGTAGATGCTAATCTTTCCTGAGGGGTATAGCAATCTTCTCCTAATCGAACACTACTAGATGTGGTGGTATTGTGATCTGTTAATGAGAGTGTGGTTGGAATACTGGTGTCTGATAACATCTGGAGGCTGGAGTGAAAATGACCCTGGGAGGAAGTATGGTCACCCAAGTGACTTCTGCTGCTTTCTTCCACATGCCATGAAGCAACCCATCCCTCTGATGGCCACACCTCATTCTCCTGTTTACAAAGAGAAATTCACCACATCACTTTACTTTATTCATGGATCATTATTTGTTTGAGCATAGAGTATGTAATGGCACCACTAAAACTAAATTTATATAAAATTAAATAAAAAATTGCATAATTCACAATTAAAAAACTTTAACACACTCATTGTAATACAGCATGAATAACTTGAAGAGACATCAATTCTTAATAATCATATTATGATAGCGTCAGTACAATAGCCAGAAAATGACACTGCTTCATACACGAAACATCATAAGCCATCTTTCATAATAATGGAATGCTGATTGAACAGAGCAGTATGCTGACAATGAAGTAGAGAAACATCTAGTTCAGAGCAGACTTTACTGCAGGTGATATATACCTTTAAGGACTTTATCAAGTATAAGTAAGGGTTAAATAAAGTCCTGCAGGAGATATTCCATCTAAAAATAAGTCTACTCTCAACATTAACAATGTTACCTCCACGTTCAAAAAAACAACTTTGAATGCAATGAAACGCCATTTTCTGGGTGAGCCCCAGAGGTTCCCTGGAGCTATAGGACTTCATCAAAAGACTAAGGAAAGAAGGGGACACCCGGGAGGCGGTCGGTGCTCCACAACTCGACTCAAAGTCGAGACAGGCTGCAGCCGCCGACCCAAAGCAACACAGGCCCGACTGGGCCCAGGAACGTTAACGAGATAGCATGCAGCCAGGACCCTGTTTGACTGTCAAAAGCCTCGTGCCTGAATGTCAGCCCAGGACATGTTCCCAAAGATGGCAGCAAGAGCAGCGAACTTACGAATGTCATGGGCACGGGGATAGACCACAGGCTGGCTAAACTTAATAACCCTGCGGACGACCTGAGAGACCCGTACCCCGAACAGGGAAGAAGGGAAACCTGGATCAACCAAAAGCACATTCCCGGACACAGAAGACGTGGTGCACAAATAACGGCGAAGGGTCGCAACCGGACACAACAAATGATGCACCCCTGGCCTGACCAACCAAGCATCAACAACCCAAGGACCCCTCCGGAAAGCAGCAGTCCCATTCTTTGCCAGAAAAGAAGGAGATGGCTGCAGACAAACAAACCTATCTCCACAACCAAAAGAGCAGAAACCCTTGCGCCGGAGGAGAGCATGAAGCCCCCGACCCAACCCCCAGAGGCCAAGGCCAACAGGAAAAAAGAGCCTTCGAAAAACAATCTTGAACCGAAGGGGTCACAACAAATTGAGGAGAAGAGAGACAGGAGAGCACTCTGTCCAAAGACCAGGACGGCTCAGGCGGCACATGAGCAGGCTGGAGGTGAAACAACGCACGAGACAGCTTGCAAAACGGCGCAGAAGTAACTTTTATACCGAAAGCAAGCTGAAGCGGCTCCGCCAGCACTGCATGATACGAGGCGTCAGTATTCAGCATAAGATGGCAGTTCTGGAACAGCCACGAGAGAAAGGACAACACCACCCGAACCGAAAGTGAAGTACAAGGATGAAGAGTCAAAAAGAAACGGAAGAACTGCCAGGAAACTTCATACTGCTGCCGAGATGAAGCCCGCAGGTTGGACACCATCAATGAGGCCACCTGATCACCGTACAGATGGTGATAAACTCGAGTAAAAAATACCAAACGCGAAGACTCGAGAAGAGGAACCAGTCTCGTAACAGACAGGGCAGATCTTTTGAAAGAGGTGGAGCTGCGGAAAAACCTCCAGGTTCAGACACCGGGCAAGCAGCACCTGAAACCACAGCTGGGCCGGCCACCACAGGGCCAAGAGGACTACTCGTCTCTGGTAAGTCTCCAAGCGAGCCAGGACCTGGAGCAACAGCTGAACTGGGGGGAAGAGGTACAGGAACCCACACCTCAAGCAGTCCTGCTGAAAGGCGTCAATCCCGACAGCCTCGTGGTCAGAGAAGGGCGCCATATATACTGGAAGACGCCTCAATCACGCCGATGCAAAGAGGTTCACCTCCGAGCGCCTGAACGACTGGCAGAGCCAACTGAATGAGTCGGCATTGACTGTCCATTCCGTGGACAGGGGAACGAACCAGGACAGGCTGTCTGCTAGGACGCTGGACACCCCCTGGATGTGAACCGCCAGGAGAGCCAAACCCCGAGAATTCAGCAAATGAGTCACCTGAAACGACCAACCCTAAAGAGCCAAGGACCACATCAAACCCCCTTGGTTCAGGCAATGAACCACTGGGGAGCAGTCCGAATGTAGCCGGATCGTCGATCCACAGGTGACCCGAACCCTCCAAAGCACAAACTACACCACCGCCCACTCCCGCCCTGTGCTGTGGAGCCGACGGAAGGACAGCCCCCACCGCCCCTGACCGGCCTGGTGAGCACTGGTCACAAAGCTCCAGCCGAGAGACGACGCATCCGTGAACACATTGAGCCTGTGGGAGCTTCCTGCACAGTCACCCAGACCTTAATGATGTCACATCGCACTTTCTCCATGTCCCCACAGCCAAAGTAACTTGTTGTTATTGTTGTTGTTATTATTCTTTTTTAAATGTACATGTCCAGGGATGGGTTTTTAAGAATTTACAAAGAAAAAAAATTGGGGGAACACTTTATTTTTGGCGCACCACTGGAATGTCAAAATAAATGTGGTGCAGCACAGAGCTTAACCCTTAACATGCTCGGGGTCTAATATCCTGCCATCCGCACAGGCGCATGTCATTTTGAAAAAAAAAAAAAATTATTTTTTCCTAACCTGTTAATTTGTGTTCACTGATCACGGGAAAAATAATAAAAAAATCGTAAGTGCCATATATTGCCCACTATAGGGCGGGGAAGTCTGGCAAATTATAGGCGCTGACTCAGCATGCGTCCCAGGCGGTCTGTTGCTCGCCAGCTGTCAGGCCAGAGTTGCCACAAAGAGATAATTATCTAATTATTTCTATGTCTCTGATTGATGTTTCATAGTTTTTTTGCTGTAATATTATTCAATAGTGTGTAGTTTGATATATTTATATAATAAAATGAGTGAATCATTGCTGTACTCAAAAATATGGTGTGCATATTGTTGATTCAGTTATGTTCATCAATCAGTGAACAAATACTTTGTCGGTTATTACACTATAAGCACAGGTTATATATAAGTATCTGCATGTTTTGTTCACTATAACGAACCACTAAGTAGCTATTATGAGTCAAAAAGTAACGAGGAGTGACCGCCGTGTACCAGCCAGCCACTCCCGCCCTCCCTCCAGTCATCTGACTCGCCCACATTCTCCTCCCACAATACTGTTTTTGCTATAATTCACTATATACAGATGGTATATATAAGTATCTACATGTTTTGTTCACCATAACTGTACATCGAAGCTTGTATGGTGAGTAAATGCACAAAGACATAGGACCTAACACAGTCAGCTGATGGCTGCCTCCCTCAAGGCCACACACACTAATATTTCTCCTCCAACAATACTGTGTGACATTATTAAGCTATATACACACATTATAAATAAATATCTACCTGTTTTATTCACCATACTTATACAAATAAACTGGTATGGTGCCCAAAGACGATCGTGGTATCCAGTAAACAACACCGTCGTCTGCACGGTGGCGTCGTGCAGACGACGCCACCGCCCTCACCAAAATGGCGGCTCCAAACCTTCTCTTGCTGTTTATACCCTCTATACACACGTTATATATAAGTATCTACATTTGTGTTCACTATAGCGAACCACTAAGCTGATATGCTGAGTGCAGTCAATAAAAGGTGGCCACGCACATTCAGAAAACATCGCCACCACCCTCCCTCCCACAGCATTACTCCTCCCTCCATGGCGCACAGCGCTAAATATCATCGCAATCCTGCTATTATCAGAACCCTGGTCACTTTTATCACAGTCAGGGGTCCTCTGTAATAATATCATCGCTACATAATAGCATGAACAAGTATATTTTGGCATTTTTAGGCGATGCTGTGGTCACAAGCTGAACAGCAGTGCTGTGAGCTCAGGCTGCGTGCGTCAGGCTTGGTAGCTTACGCGATACTGAGGCCCCTAACACCCGGGAGTTTGGCCCATGATTTTTTTTAAAAATGGCGTCTGTTTACAAGAGCCCTGATGAAGGTGTGGTGAACCCCGTGTATCCGCGGGCCGTTTAAATCTTGCGTAGTACTCCAACACATCATATGACGTGAAGAGCAGTTGACTGGTAAAACGCCTAGCACGTCATATGATGTGATGCGCACTTTAAGGGTTAAACAGGAAGAAATTTAATTAATTCTGACATTCATCTATTTAAGAAATTTAGCTTCTATGTCAGCAAAGCATGAAATAACTGAGCAAATTTGCATTTGTCTTTAATTACTAAGAATGTATAGTATAAGGACGGGTTTATGCATACCCTTAATTTAAATATATAATTCAGCAATGATATTGTATTATTCAATGTTAACAAAATTAACACTTTTGCACTCTTGTAATGCCCTTGGCGTCCATAATTTTTCTCTCGAGTCCAAGTTGGTGACACGAGTGACGTCCACATTTTAAAACATTTGTTAAAAATTTAAATTTTATCTAATCAATCTGTGAGTGGTTTTAAAATGAGCACCTTTAGAGTGTGCACAATTTGATACCCAAATGAAAGATGTAACATGAAAATTGACGTCAGAACACTGGAAAGATTATAAATACTTTTTGGTCCAAATTTTAAATATTTGGTAAAATTCTATTTATTGTGCTAGTGTTATGGGACTAGTTTTAAAATGTGCGCCTTTAGATTGCGAACAATTTGACACTAAAATGAACGATGTAACACGAAAATTGATGTCAGACCACTGGAAAGATAAATAATTTTGTGATGATGTGCATACAAAATTTAAAACATTTGTTAAAATTCCATTTATTGCTCTATTATTATGAGACTAGTTTTAAAATACACGCCTTTATATTGAGAACAATTTGATACCAAAACGAAAGACGTAACGCAAAAATTAATGTTATCAAACTGAACAAGTATACACATTCGGTTGCAGGTGTGCCAATTGGTGCTCATTCACGGGTAACTTTAGGCTTTGCTAAGTCACGCCGGGCTTTTGGACAATATATGCATAGACACCTGCAGAGAATGTAATTGCAAACACAATGATACCAAAACGAATGATGTAGCACGAGAATTACGGTGAGGAAACTGAAACGAGTATACACATTTTACTGATTTTGTGTGCTCCCGGGTAACTTTTGCAGACTTTAGGCTTTGGTGTGGGGAGTCATGCTGGGCTTTTGGACATTTTATGAATATACACCTGTAGGGAATTCTATTGCAAACACAATGATACCAAAACGATGTAGCATGAAAATTAAGGTGAGAAAACTGAAACAAGTATATAGTACACATTTCGGTGTCGCCGCAAACTCGACCACACCACCAGGAGTAGTTCGTGCATACGCGCAGAGCGCAGGCCCGGGGCGCAAAAGTGTTAACAAACTAGATCCAGGATATCCAGGATTCCTAACAAGAACAATTGGAAAACCTGCCAACCAACATATACTTTTGTAACTAATCCGACCCAAAAGGTTAGTTACAAATCAAAGGAATAACTAGTTCATCTCGGTAAAAAATGCAAATGCACTACACTTCCATAAATATTACCTGTCTATTTCTTGTGAGTGATGTTGGTAAACTCAAGAAGTTAGTAGGATTTGTTGGTGGTGGCGGTGGGCAACGATGACGATGAGAGCAAGGCAGAGTCTGTCGCATCCCAGCAGGTCCCACCAGAGTAGACAGTGCAGCATTCTGTCTTCTTAAATCCTGTACCTGGTGAGCTAACTTGATACACTGCTCCTGATGACTCTGTTAAATATCATTAGTCCATGAGCAATATTGTCTTCATTTCATCCTCACTAAAATAATGTTGAATATATTGAAATGGTTGTTTCAGGTGGTACCTCAGAAGCATCTAAGACTGCACTGGAACTTCAGAGGACCCAATATCAGGTTCCTGAGATTGACTTGGCCTACCAGCAGCAACTACTGTACTAATATATCTTGCCCACCCCCTTACTCAGATGGAGGAGCATGGAAGAATCACTGAGCAACCTTCTACCAGTGAACAGTCCAGAACAATGAAAACATCACAAAACATCCAAAACCTACTTGAAAAACGACTTAGTAAAGTTAAACAGGCCAACCAATGATGACCAAACCACACACCAGAAGATGAAGAACAGATGACGCTTTGGTCCGTTCTGGACCATTAAAAAGTCATATGTGAGGAGGAGTGATTGATGATTGATAAAGATTAAGCCACCCAAAAGGTGGCACGGACATGAATAGCCCATAAGCGAAGGCTCTTTGGAGCCATTCTTGAGGTTATCTTGAGATGATTTCGGGGCTTAGTGTCCCCGCAGCCCGGTCCTCGACCAGGCCTCCACCCCCAGGAAGCAGCCCATGACAGCTGACTAACTCCTAGGTACCTACTTACTGCTAGGTAACAGGGGGCATCAAGGTGAAAGAAACTCTGCCCATTGTTTCTCGCCGGCTCCCCGGGATCGAACCCGGGACCACAGGATCACGCGTCCAGTGTTCTCTAAGTTCTCTAGATGATTACTGAGTTAAGTACGCCTTGATTTGATTTTAGTGCCACCCTTCTGTTCTGAGTGTAACCTTGTCTGTGTACCCCTGGTCATAACCTGGAGATCCATGTAAGTAGATCCAGGTACAGGCCAGAGAACACGTATCTGATATATTTATTTAGGTTAAGTTAAATTGTCCTTAACCACTGAACTGCACAGTGCCATATGGCACTTTTAGGTATAGGGAGCGATTCAAACTCCCACGAGTACACAGGGCTCACATCCTGTGCCTCAGAACTTCATGAAACAGATGTGATCTTGAAAAAAAAAAATCGTCATTATCCGTGCTGGCTGAGAGCGCCTTAGTACAGAGTGACCGACCAAGATTGGTGCATGAAGGAGCATGCACCAATAATAATGATGATATAATATTTGAGTTGTGTGAAGTAGTAGTCCCTGGAGGACTCTCAGTCCTTCAGGTCCTCGTCCTCGTGCATGAGCTCGTGCGTTTGGCACCCTACAACCAGCTGCTCCAGGTAGATGGGACTCGACAGCCTGGAATGGCAGAGCATCTAGGGAAAGGAGAATCCAGATCTCAAATATCCACTGCCTCGCGGCCATACCCACTTTTGGGACAGGCTTCGGGAGTCAACTTCGAGGAAAAATCCAGATCTGAGCCCCCTAAGGCAGTTCGTTGTTGACTTCAACCTCGTTCTGGCAGCTCTGGCGACGGTGCTGGAACCAAGCGTATTGGTTTTTGCCTTTCCACTGAAAAATTTCAGTAACATGGAGAGGGGGAACCTGATGCACGGGTAACAGCTTCTCCTCCATATCGACCTACCCAGGCTTTGCGCCCTGGAGAGGACACTGCAGCTTCATCAACCAGAGCACAATTCCTTAGTCTCCTGAAACTGCAGAATGCCTACTACTGATAGTGTCATAGATGATCCTGTGATAAAGACTATGTACAACATTCAGATATCAGTGAATACAATGCTAGTTATGATATTCACAGCATGAGGTAAAGACACAGCACCCAGCCATTGTTTTCTGCATCTACGCATTATGAAATGACCTTATGTTCATTCACAATATAACCCTATTGAAATGGATTCATATTCGTGATTGTGTCAAGAATTTAATGAGGTTGTGATAAATTCATCGAAACTGACAAACGAAAAAACATTAAAAACATTTAAAATATCCAGAGAATTGAACACTGGCTTTTATTTACAGTACTTTGATTGTTGGAATTACCTTACAGGTATCACTAATTATTGAATAGTTTAATTAATGGAAAATTAGTCAGTAAAATGTGCCAAGGTAAGCCTTTCCCATGTCAGAATTAATAAACTGCACTATTGGACTAATTATTACTGAATGTATTAGTGCTCAACCATTCATACATGCTAAAATGCTAGAGTTATCTTTGATAATAGTGCTAATTGTCAAGTAGTTTATTTCATACACATGTGCATTCCACATTAACCCTTAAACTGCGAATATTGGGGGCCCGGAAGCAAAAGAATATTCACAATTTATGACAAAATAACTTAAAATTGTTAAGCAAGTCTCCAACTTATTGGCTTCAGTGTCATGAAACTTTCATAAAACTAATTTCAGAAATTTATTTCAGACGAAGTTAAAAAAATATGAACATTTTGTTGATAAGGAGAACACAGCTCCTATTAACTGGAACTGAGTGATAATGGTGTAATAAAGAGATACAAGCACCTGTCCGACGCACAAAGAAGAATGGTGGTAGTAAGACGTGTCCACAAAGTGGATATACAGCTGGTCCCCTTATACCATTGTTGAGTAATACATAATAATACAATAATGAGTAAGTATGTTATTATGCTCTATTTGTTATATATCATACAAATATATTGTCCAATGGTAATTCCTGTTACTCTCATCAATATCCCAAAAATATTTTTTTAGATTTTTTTTTAAGATTTTATTTTTTTCTCCTTTGTTTATTATCTGATTTGTTGTACGTTACATCCTGAGAATGCATATGTTTCCATAACTATGTGAAGATAGAATGCAATGGGTCAACAAATAAATCAGGTCACAACTCGCAGAACTTGGAACTTTTAATTTTTTGGCTGATTATTTTCTCAGATTTCAAACTCTATTTTTTTTGTCTCTTTAGGTTGTTTTGATGATTAGGGACCAAATTAGGGCTTTTTCACTTATATAAGTATACCCTAATATATCCCCTAAATCATTACAATTATTATATTACAGGTATCCCTATATTTTGTGTTTTTGGGGGGTTATTTTTTCTTGACATCAACACATAGTTGACCACAACTTTCACATACTCGAGTACGAATGCCAAACAATGTTTATTAAAACATATAATTAAATTACGAATTAAAACTACCTTTATTCATTGCTGATAACTTCAACTCAATTATCTCTGAAACTAGAGTCTCAACTTTGAGTGGCTTCTAAAATTCCAGTTTTTGATCGATTCTCCCTATTTTGACATATTGTGTGCTCAGCTGTCTGTTATACAAGCCCTTCAAAATGGATTTTTCATATACTTTATACATTTGGAGTATAATTTTTTTTGTCTAAATTTGCCGCATATTTCAAATGCCATATTGACGAGTTTTTTTACAGTAAACTATACTGAAAACCTATATTCTAATTTGATGAAAATGAAGATCATAATGTTATTCTGAGAGAATAATAACACCAAATGAACAAATGGTGATACGTTCATATTCGTTTATTCCAGATTTGAAAATCTGAAGTTTTCAATATTCAATTTAAAATTAATTTTGATTCTTTTTTTTTCAAGTTACATTGTGATCATTTTGAGAACGTTGGAGCTTTTACCTAGTTGGTTATGCACAAAAATTGGAAAGTGTTTGTGCAAGTTTTTAAAAACTTGAGTAATGTCAAATCGTATATGTATGTTTTGTGCGGTTTAAGGGTTAATAGTCCATATTCTATGAGCAATCTGCTATGTCCACCTTCATTTTAAATAGTATG
>WNGS01001613.1:44340-57066 GCA_020271785.1 Procambarus virginalis
GGCTCTCATTCTTCTTGGCCTTGGAACACTACAACCGGCATACTCAATCATGATTAAGTTCTTTTTACTGAAAAAAAAATCCAATCGATCCTGGATGCCACATTGATCTTGAGTGGAACACAAACAGTTGACTGAGGAAATGCAAGATGCCCCACACTGCCACACCATAACAATGCCATCTGTTGTCAGTTGTCACAAGTAAGAGTCATCATAAGTGAGATCATATGCAGGCGATGAGTCACAATAACGTGGCTAAAGTATGTTGACCAGACCACACACTAGAAGGTGAAGAGACAATCGACTTGAGAATGGTCCAGGACGGACTGAAACGTCGTCGTCTCTTCACCTTCTAGTGTGTGGTCGGTCAACATAAGTAAGATCATTTTAAGTAAGAGTCCTATTATAATATTACATTTATGTTTCACCTTCTGGGAAAGGAGTGCCTGGACGACTTGAGTGGCAACACGATCAAGACAAACTTCATACTGGCGCTGCTGTGCACGAGCTTCATTCTGAGCTTCTTGTTGGCTTGCTCCAAGGTGTGACACCGCTCACCAACCATCTGCACAACAGAGTCATTACTAATATAGGCCCCCTTCTTGGGGTGGCACTCTTCAACCTGTGCAAAATAAAATGGCTGAAGATATTTCACTTAATATATTTTTTGACATCAGCCAATACAGATAACTAATATGACACACAGTCTTATACAACATTAATTACAATAACTAATCTTGCAATTGCAATAACTATTCAAGTCCTATGTCTGTAGTTATGCCAAATTAAGGTACAATAAAGTTTAAGAAAGATAATCATCAAAATGCTCAACAGGTTAAGAATTTTATATTCTTCCAATTAGCTGGTCTAATCATAGCAGGTGCCGGTGTTAGTCAGTGATGACTCAAGCTCACACAATCACACACTATACAAAATAAGTCTGAGAAACGTTGGGTGTCAGTAAAGGCAAGTGTTAAAATTTAATGCTTTAAAACATGCATGCCACGACAACACAGTCTACTAACATACATGAAATGTATGTATATGTGTATTTACTATTTGAATTTACTATTTGTGTCTGCAGATCGAGCTATTAACTCTTGGACCCTGCCTTTCTAACTAATCTATTTTTCCTCTATTATATCTACTTCATGTATATCTTTCTAACACACACACACACACACACACACACACATGGGCCCAAATGAGCCACAGAGATATTAGAAAGAACTTTTTTGGTGTCAGAGAGGTTGACAAATGGAATGCATTAGGAAGTGATGTGGTGGAGGCTGACTCCATACACAGTTTCAAGTGCAGATATGATAGAGCCCAATAGGCTCAGGAACCTGTACACCTGTTGATTGACGGTTGAGAGGCGGGACCAAAGAGCCAGAGCTCAACCCCCGCAAGCACAATTAGGTGAGTACACACGCACACATACTAAGGGGGCCTGGTAACCTGGTGGATAGCGCGCAGGACTTGTAATTCTGTGGCGCGGGTTTGATTTCCGCACCAGGCAGAAACAAATGGGCAAAGTTTCTTTCACCCTGAATGCCCCTGTTACCTAACAGTAAATAGGTACCTTGGAGTTAGTCAGCTGTCACGGGCTGCTTCCTGGGGCGTGTGTGTGTGTGGTGTGGAGAAAAAAAAAGTAGTTGGTAAAACAGTTGACTGACAGTCAAGAGGCGGGCCGAAAGAACAAAGCTCAACCCCCGCAAACACAACTAGGTGAATACAGTTAGTATTCCACTTCACCTGATCTTTCAGGCATCCCTGTGTACAGGAGTCATAGAAGACGTGTGGAAAAAGGCTAACATAGTTCCAATCTACAAAAGTGGCAGCAGGGAAGACCCCCTCAAATATAGACTTGTATCATTGACAAGTGTAATAGTGAAAATATTGGAAAAATAATAAAAACTAAATGGGTAGAACACCTGGAGAGAAATTATATAATATCAGACAAACAGTATGGTTTTCGATCTGGAAGATCCTGTGTATCGAATTTACTCAGTTTCTATGATCGAGCCACAGAGATATTACAGGAATGAGATGGTTGAGTTGACTGCATCTATCTGGACCTAAAAAAGGCTTTCGACAGAGTTCCACTTAAGAGATTGTTCTGGAAACTGGAAAATATTGGAGGGGTGACAGGTAAGCTTCTAACATAGATGAAAAATTTTCTGACCGATAGAAAAATGAGGGCAGTGATCAGAGGCAATGTATCGGACTGGAGAAATGTCACAAGTGGAGTACCACAGGGTTCAGTTCTTGCACCGGTGATGTTTATTGTCTACATAAATGATCTACCAGTTGGTATACAGAATTATATGAACATGATGATCTACCAGTTGGTATACAGAATTATATGACCATGTTTGCTGATGATGCTAAGATAATAGGAAGGATAAGAAACTTAGATGATTGTCATGCCCTTCAAGAAAACTTGGACAAAATAAGTACAGTGAAACCCTCGAATAACGAATTTAATCCGTTCCGGCGCCGTGATCGTCTTGTGAAACGGACGTCATACAAAACGAATATCCCCATTGACAATAATGGAAATCAAAGTAATCCGTTCTACCACCGAAAAACATCAATATGATATTCGATGTTTTAAATAATGGAGCAGCCTACCTTACATACACTGAATAAACCTTTATGACACTTTTCTTTCTTTAACTTTGTTCAATTTTTTTTTTTATTTGTCTTACAGCAAAAGGTTCGTTCGGTGTTCGGCAGGTAGGCTGCTCCATGTTTCTTAAATAAAAAATGAAAATAAAAAAATGAAAAATTTTGAGAAACAGAACAAATGTCAAAAAGGTTCATTCAGTGGTTGGCAGGTAGGCTGCTCCATGTTTCTTAAATAAAAAAATAAAAAAAAAATGGTTGAAACAATTTGAAAAACAGGTGATATGATCTCTACGTACATAATAGTACTGTAACAGGAATTGATAAAATTGATAGAGAAGATTTCCTGAGACCTGGAACTTCAAGAACGAGAGGGCATGGATTTAAACTAACTAAACAAAGCTGCCAAAGAAATATAAGAAAATTCCCTTTCACAAACAGAGTGGTAGACGGTCAGAACAAGTTAGGTGATAAGGTGGTGGAGGCCAAGACCGTCAGTTGCTTCAAACAAACTCTAAATGTAGAGAGCTCATATGGACATTGCTCCCTGCGCCTCTCTTCAGGGAGCCGACGGGGCGTCCCTCAGAAAAAAATATTAAGTTTAAGTATTTGAAATTTTGGAATATTTGAAAATCTGTAAGGGTTTAGAATAATGTATTCTAGATTTATGAGGTTCCACTGTATTACCACAAGCATGCATACATACACGGATACATAGATACACATATACATACCTACATATGTATATACAGTATACATATTCATTCATTCTGTACATACATACTGCCAACCACATATTTTCCAGTGACAGGTTACTCAGATTCCCAAGTTCCTCATTTTTAGTTTAACCAAAAAAATTGCTCGGACGATTTATGAGACATGTTTATAATTCATAGATCAATTATCCAACATAGTTCATTTGGATGCCTGTGTTACAGGTGCTTTACCTTCTAAGGAAACAAACACCTTCCAACGGGGTAATATACTTGAGCCTGTGAGTAACGTGTTGTTGCTCTAACAACATTACATCGAGGATAACCTCTGAGCTGTTGGCAATGTTGCAACTGGTGACATTGTTAACAGAGGTAGTTTAGGAAAACGTTTTGACAGGGTTAGGGACTGGGCATCCGACCCTGGCTCCTTGTAAAATGGCGCTCCTAGGCACCCTCTGGCACCCGTGTCCAGAGGGTGAGGCATCCTAGGAGACACCCTAGGGTGTAGTTCCATGGTCTAAGTTTCCGTTTAATCCATTTTAGGGTCCATCCCACAAAGAGGAGAGGTTTTTCTTCTCTCTTAGCAAAGAGTCTGGTATATTCGCCTTCCCAATATGATTTGGACTACTCCTTGGTTTGCATACATTTGTGTGTCAATGTTTGTTTTGGGTTCACCCTCTTGTGCAGGTTCCTAGTCTCCGTCTTCCAGTGTAAGCCAAAGTAAGGGCAGATATATCATTTTGGTTATATTTTCTATACTTTTGAATGCTCAATAATGACAATTATATTTAATCTTTTCTACGACACAAAACAAAGTGCTTTTTAATAACAATTGATTGAGATAATGGCTTATGAAACAGTTACATTAATGTATAAACTTTCAACGCACTTAAGTATACAAACTGGTAATACACCCCTTATATTACTGCACTTGGATGTTTGTCAAGTTTACCAATTCCTGTTACTCGCCAAAAATTAAATAGTCCATCAGGTGATGAGTCAGAGGGGGTAAATTTTTTCACAAATGAGCATTGGATTGTAGGAACATTGAACATTAACTCAATGATACTCATTTGTATGATAATGATGCATGTGCCAAATAAATATTCATGTTTGTTTCCATCTTAATAAACAGCAAATAAAAAGATTAGTTATAACATGCCATGTCAGTTATATTGCATGATACATAACATGGAAATTGATGTAGTAATTTCATATCAGAAAAAATGAGAGAATCCCAAGATATTGGAATATCAATATAAATCTAAGTTAAATAAAATAAATGACTGTAAAGTGATTTCATTCTGCTGGGAGAGTGTCAACAACCCAGGGAAGAGTGCTGAGGTAAGCTAATACCCCCAGGGTTGCCTTGAGGTTACCTCGAGATGGTTTCCTCGAGATGGTTTCGGGGCTTAGCGTCCCCGCGGCTCGGTAGTCGACCAGGCCTCCTCGTTGCTGGACTGGTCAACCAGGCTGTTGGACGCAGCTGCTCGCAGCTTGAAGTATGAGTCACAACCTGGTTGATCAGTTGATCAGGTATCCTTTGGAGGTACTTATCAAGTTCTCTCTTGAACACTGCAAGGGGTCAGCCAGTTATGCCCCATATGTGTAGTGGAAGAGTGTTGAACAGTCTCGGGCCCTTGATGTTGATAGAGTTCTCTCTCAGAGTACCTGTTGCACCTCTACTTTTCAACGAGAGTATTCTGCACATCCTGCCATGCCTTCTGGTCTCATGTGGTGTTATTTCTGTGTACAGGTTTGGGACCAGTCCCTCTACTATTTTCCATGTGAATTATTATGTATCTCTCCCGCCTGCGCTCAAGAGAATACAGATTTAGGCCTTTTAGTCGGTCCCAATAGTTTAGATATTTTACTGAGTGGATGCTAGCAAGGTAGAGAGCTGGGGTAAGTCAATACCCCAGGGTAGGGTGCTTGAGTGAGCAAACATTGGGGTACAGTTCTGGGGTGAGTAAACACCCCAGGGTACTAGCAAAGCTTGGACACCCTAGTGTACTAACGTAGGGTTAAAAAGAGGATCAGCCCTTCTCATACTGAAGTCTCGGTCCAGTGGTGTCCTGAAAGTGAGTGGTTGGCTGTACATACATGCATATACAAATACATACAGAAAAATTCTCATTCAAATGCAGATATCCCTAGAAAACTATGACTTCTAGCATACGTCAAAATAACATTGTAAACCAAACATCCTCTACTAGAAATTTCCAAATCCACAATAATTAATGAACATCAATAACAGCACAACAAGCTATACAAAGAGAATTTTACTATACCTGAAGATTTTAAATTTTTGAAGAAATATGTTAGTGCTACATCATAGAAAGGGGCAATATTATTAATAGGGAATAACATGAGTTAGTAACATTAGCGCTATGTCATGGGTTCGTATCCTGGCCGGGGAGGATTTACTGGGCGCAATTCCTTAACTGTAGCCTCTGTTTAACGCAACAGTAAAATGTGTACTTGGTTGTAACAACAATTCTTCGCGGCGGGGATCGTATTCCAGGGACCTGCCCGAAACGCTACGCGTACTAGTGGCTGTACAAGAATGTAACAACTCTTGTATATATCTCAAAAAAAAAAATTAACTTTGCTTGCATATCCTCATATCAAATTAATGTACACTCCCTCTTTCACTATAATGTAGTGTTACTCTTTGTAGGGAAGTAGCAGTCCTATCAAAGAGGCATCAACTAGGTTTGACATTAACTTCTCAAATACTTCAATCATTATAAGAAGTTATAACTCTCACATTCTGGAAGGCCAAGAATCTCGTAATGTGTTTTACTTACAATCTCAGTAGCATTCTTATGTTACTCATAATTAAAGAGATCATAAACATTTTTTTTTTATATATACAAGAGTTCTTACATTCTTGTACAGACACTAGCACGCATAACGTTTCGGGCAAGTCCTTAATCCTAATATGCCCCGGAATACGACCCGCCAAATCGTTTAACAATCAGGTGCCCATTTATTGTTGGGTAAACAGTGGCTACAGTTAAGAATTGGTGCGCAGTAAATCCTCCCCAGCCAGGATACGAACTCAGACAAAAGCGCTCGCAAAATACCAGGCGAGTGTCTTATCACTACACCACAAGGACTGCAACATTAAATTGAAAAGATATAGGAATCTACTCGTTTAATAACCTAATGCAAGTTAATGTCTCCAAGGGTTACCCGATTCACTCTTCTACTTGTTTAATAACCCTTTTCATTTTTCTTGAGTTTGATAATTACTATCTTAATAATAGAGAAAACACTATAAATAACCTTGGTGTGGGGAACTGGCGGGTCGTCTGCTAAAGTTGTGTTGCACTGGTCAAGTGCAGCAATAGTTGCCTGGTACTGTTGCAGCTTGCTAATGTAGGCCTCTTCCTGAGCCTCAATTTCTGCTTTTTGTTGCTCCTCCGCCATTCGCCGCTCTGCCACCAGCACCTGAACTTGCTCCTCGAGCCTGCACAAAAATTTATGCGGTTAATTTATGGCATAATTATAAAAATAAAAATTTAATAAAGAACTACATCACATACATGCAAAAAAAAAAAAACAGTGTTGAATGTAATGAAACACCATTTTCTGGGCGAGCCCCGGAGGCTCCCTGGAGCTTATCGGGCTAATGTATGTTATATTAGACCGGGACATTAGCTATGGAGTTCAGACCTACTGGGGACCATGAACCAGAACCTGGCCTCTTCAGAGAGGTTGCAGGGAGCAATGGCCCTGGAAACCCCCCCCCCCTGTGGTTGGGGGGTTTTCTTATCTGCCATTGGCTGGGGTTAGGCACCCAGAAAGTTAGGCATAACAAAACCGCCAGTAGTTTCAAAGAGTTATATGACAGAGTACTGGGAAGATGAGACACCATGAGTGTAACTCTCATCCTGTAACTACATTTAGGTAATTACCATTGGGATCGACAGGAAAACGGCTAAGAAGCATACCAAAACCTTAAGAGAATATCTAATAAAATAATGACAAACATTACTTACAAAGAAAACTCGTGCTGGAGATTGGCAAGTCTCTGTTTTACCTCCTCATTCTCTTGGCGCAACATTTCCACTTGCTGCCCATTAGAGCCCCTCTGAAAAATGAAGTTTAATATGAGTGTGTGGCCACTAATATAAATATAAATATAAGGATCAAGGCAAGAAAGCGCATGTGAGGATGACAATGGAGGAAAAACAAGAGATCATTCAGAAGCATGAAAATGGTACACGTGTTGTTGAACTTTGTAGGCAGTACAACAAAGCCACATCAACAATATGCACTATACAGTGGTACCTCAGAACACGAGTGTCCCTGTATGCGAGTTTTTCGGAATACGAGCAGGATTTCCTCGGAAAATATGTCTCGGAAGGCGAGGGTTACCTCGGAACGCGAGTTTGTTGATACGTATACAGGCCGACTAGAGTGTGGTGGCATGGCGATCGCGCCTCTGTTTACCAGTGTCTCGTGCCCAGTGACTATCCCACCTAAATTCTTCACAAGGATTTACAGTTTTTGTCGGTTTTTTGGCCATTTGAGCATAAAAGTTGTCATTATATATCTTGCCATGAGTCTCAAGAAAGCCATTGGTAAGGTTCAACCTAAGAAAATAGCTGTGAGTAGAGGCAGTAGAGGATGTCCCTTCTTGATTAAGAAAATGTGTGAAGTATGGGAAGAACTGCAAAGTTTTGTTGAAAAAAACTCACCCAGATAAAGCTGTAGCAGGCCGTTGCATTGACCTTTTAAATGATAATGTGATGTCTTACTACAGACATCACATTAACACATCACTGGTGTTAAAATGTAGGGAAAAACAAGTGTCATTAGACAAATTCTTAGTTAGACAAGCAAGTCCTAGTGGTATGCAGGCAAAATGTGCCAGAGTGTGCATACCAGTGAAGTCCTCACTGCCTGATGTGATAATGGAAGGGGACTCCCCTTCCAAACAGTAACTCCTCTCCTCCTCCCCCCTCCTCACCATCTTCCATACGCCTACAGCATTCAACAGCAAGGTAAGTAATAACTTGAACATAGTTTTGTAGGTTTATTTGGATGAATTAGGTATAAAATTTAGTTTGATGTGGGGTTTTTGGGGTAGTCAGGAACGGATTAATTCATTTCCCATTATTTCTTATGGGGAAATTAGCTTCGGAATACGAGTTTTCGGAATACGAGCCGTCTCCAGGAATGAATTAAACTCTTAAAACTGAGGTACCCCTGTACAGTATTTGTATTCACAGTGTAATCCCCGAATTCAACTGAAATCTTAGGTATGAAACACTGAATAGAAATCTGAGGGGTAACAATAATATAATGACTAAGTTGATGGTAAGAATGTATTTAATTCTACTTTCAAGTTACTTACAATTACTATGTGTCATGTACTTGGATTTACCAAATATAGTCCTATGAGTAAAATGTACTCTACCTGGTCAGACTCCATGATACTGCCGTTATTCTTCCGGTGGCTAATTGGTGCATGTGAGCCGTTCTCTAGCTCTTCTTGCTTTTCCGACGAGGACTGGTGGCTTCCNCACTTTGAGCCCAGGGAAGTTTAAGCATATTAGTATGAGAAGACAGTGGAAGACAACAGCTTCAATGTTACAAATAAACACAAAATTTATATGCTTTAAATGTTAATGCATGTTACCGTACATGGAAATATTGTCATGGTCACAAAGGAATCCGGAATGTGCTATTCATGGACATTTGAATACAATAAAATAAATTAAAGAAATAAATAACCCCATACTTAAAGTAACACAATTTTAAAATAGCCAACATGCACAGTGCAAACATAATAATAATAAAATCTGAGCTTCCATAAAACATCCCATGAAGCACCATATCTGGCAGAGAACATTGGCATCACATACTGAAGTCTTCATCGTAAGCTATTAATCTAGCTAGCACTCTTTATAAAAAACTTCGTCACCACTATCAATTGGCGAGAAGTTTTCAGCACAGGAGTCACTGAGAGAAAGTCTTCCTCCACAACGCTCGGAGCCTTCACTTGACCCACTGTCACACAAAGACTTGCCAGTAAATGAATCCAATGGGTCTGCTGCTTTCTTTAATCTGGCTAATCTAGGACTCTTAATGCCACTTTTGTTAGGCTGCTGTTGAAGATTTTGCTGCTGTCGCTGCTGAAGTGATGGGCGTGTACGAGGAGGAGGCTTGACTACTCGACTTGAGAAGCCTTTAGGTGGTAATGAGTTTTCACACTGAGGGTTAAATGTTTTCATGGATTCATAGCAAGAATCTTTAGGGGAAGCATCTCCTTTCTGTGATTTAGGAGACTCGGTTGATGATTTTTTGGAAGACATAAGAGATGTTTGGATACGTGGGATACGCGTTGAGGAGCCCGCTTTTGTGTTACTGCCTGGTCTCTCAACACAACTGTGCAAGCCACTGGGAGATTTATTAGCAATACTTTTATTGTCAATTATATTAAGCTGAGGAGACGGCGTTCTACTGGATGGTGAGTTCTCTTGTCTAACACTAAACTTTGAAGCTCCACTGATGTCACTCACTCTAATTTTAGAAGGGGTCCATGCCCGAGGTTTGTTTGTACTGACTGGGGAACTGGACTTACGATAATTGGCTCTGGTACTGCTTGTATTGGAAGCACTTCTAGCTGGGATGGTAGGCATAGTGGCAGGTTGTTTGATTCCTGAGATACGATTCACTTTATTGAGCTGCAGTATAGCATTCTTGACACTACCAATACTCCGAGTATCCACACCCTCTTGTTCACTGGCATCACTCCAGCCACTGTGATTGCATCCACTAATATCACTTTTCACAGTTCTCTTTTTCTCTTCAAAGGTACTTATGTTTTTTCTAAATAAATTATTTTCTACTTTAGGTAAAACAGCACCAGCACTCCTACTCATGTTAAGCAATGACGAGATATTTGTGTGGTGGCAAGTTGCTTTCACTGCAAATTATCATCTTATTTGCTCTGCCAGAAGCAGCACCTAGGTCCTGGGAGCCCAAGTCTGAATGAGAGGTGGAAAAATCACCAAGGAATTCAAATTCTTGCAGAGCTGCCTTCTCTTGCTCTCCATATCTTACGAACAAGTCTTTTCGACCAATGACAGTGGGACGAGGGGCTCCACTTCCAATAATTATTCGGCCACCACCACCACTACGTTGTGATGCTGAGGAAAGATAAAATTTTAAAGCTTAATAATTGGTCTCTAAATATTTTGATCAAATGTGTGTCATTATTCAAACAAACCATTGGTTAGGCTGATTGCTATAATACAAACACAAAAACCAGCATTGAATGTAATGAAATGCCATTTTCTGGGTAAGCCCTGGAAGCTCCCTAGAGTTATCAGACTGAGATAAGATATATTAGTATGGGGCATCAGTCAATTGGAGTTCAGCCTACCGGGACCATGAGCCAGAACCTGGCCCGCTCAGAGAGGACCAGGGAGCAATGGCCTTCAGAACCCCCCCCACCCCCCATGCGGTTGGGAGCATTCTTTGTCTGCCATCGATTGGGGTTAGGTGCCCAGAAAGGTAGGCATAACAAAACAGACCCCACTTGGTAAGAAATAACCGAAGATCGAACAGAGAGGCAGAACTCCCCCAAATTCTAAAGAAACAAGCAAACGTCATACACCGCTGCTGCGCCCCTCGTCCACGCAGCCTGGTTGATACCTGGTTGATGGGGTTCTGGGAGTTCTTCTACTCCCCAAGCCCGGCCCGAGGCCAGGCTTGACTTGTGAGAGTTTGGTCCACTAGGCTGTTGCTTGGAGCGGCCCGCAGGCCCACATACCCACCACAGCCCGGTTGGTCCGGCACTCCTTGGAGGAATAAATCTAGTTTCCTCTTGACGATGTCCACGGTTGTTCCGGCAATATTTCTTATGCTTGCTGGGAGGACGTTGAACAACCGCGGACCTCTGATGTTTATACAGTGTTCTCTGATTGTGCCTATGGCACCTCTGCTCTTCACTGGTTCTATTCTGCATTTTCTTCCATATCGTTCACTCCAGTACGCCGTTATTTTACTGTGCAGATTTGGTACTTGGCCCTCCAGTATCTTCCATGTGTATATTATTTGATATCTCTCTCTCGTCTTCTTTCTAGTGAGTACATTTGGAGAGCTTTGAGACGATCCCAATAATTTAGGTGCTTTACCTCGTCTATGTGTGCCGTATATGTTCTCTGTATTCCCTCTATTTCAGCAATCTCTCCTGCTCTGAAGGGGGAAGTGAGTACTGAGCAGTACTCAAGACGGGACAACACAAGTGACTTGAAGAGTACAACCATTGTGATGGGATCCCTGGATTGAAAGTTCTCGTAATCCATCCTATCATTTTTCTGGCTGTCGCAATATTTGCTTGGTTATGCTCCTTAAACGTTAGGTCGTCAGACATTATTATTCCCAAAACCTTTACATACTGTTTTCCTACTATGGGTACATTTGATTGTGTTTTGTACTCTGTATTATGTTTAAGGTCCTCATTTTTACCGTACCTGAGTACCTGGAATTTATCACTGTTAAACATCATGTTATTTTCTGATGCCCAGTCGAAAACTTTATTAATATCAGCTTGAAGTTTTTCAATGTCTTCAGCCGAGGTAATTTTCATACTGATTTTTGTGTCGTCTGCAAAGCCGTTCGGCAGCAAAGAAAGGGGGTTAGCTGGTAGGGGCCAGAAGCCATGGCAGGAGGAACGGGCTCGAATGCCTCCGTCTCCGACTCGAATGGAACAGTCTCTAAACCCGCCCAAGCCTCATCGCCGACTAAACCCCGCCCCGACTACGAAACCCTCAGACGTTTGGGAGCAGGGAGAAGGGCACACAATGCCAACCAGGAAAGGACTAGGGAACAGGCAGCATGGCAGAGGCAAAAATGGTGACTGTCACCCTTTGACAAGGGCACAAAACCACCTTCAAACTCACACAAGGCGAGGTGTGAGGACACATCCATTGGTCAACTGAGCCCCGACGGGGGTTTCAGGGGCCCATAGGGATGTCATCTACAGGAAGCCCTGGCAAGGTTCTGTACTGCTAGCTGGTTAAACCCAAAAGCTAACAAGTGGGGATGAGCTAAGAACCGAACCCCTGTGACTTGTACCAGCACAGGGCCCTAGGAGGGCCACCAATATACCCTATGTGGACTAATAGCCAAACAAGGCTATTAGAAAACAAAAAACAAAAGAAACCTCACAAAAGTTCAATGCCACCAGAAGGAACAGGAACACGGCCGCCGCGTAGGTAAGCAGGCAGCGCAGCACTTAGTGCCTCAACCAGCAACACCACCACTTCCTACCCAAGGCTAAACAAAGGCCACGAAACCCAGCTAGCCCCAAGGATGAGGTAAATATCGAGCAGCAAGAACCCTTACAGAAGTGGAATCCCGAAGG
>WNGS01001614.1:12711-26480 GCA_020271785.1 Procambarus virginalis
GACAGTGGCAGGCAGGGAGAGACAGTGGCAGGCAGGGAGAGACAGTGGCAGGCAGGGAGAGACAGTGGCAGGCAGGAGAGACAGTGGCAGGCAGGGGGAGACAGTGGCAGGCAGGGAGAGACAGTGGCAGGCAGGAGAGACAGTGGCAGGCAGGGAGAGACACAGTGGCAGGCAGGGAGAGACAGTGGCAGGCAGGGGAGACAGTGGCAGGCAGGGGAGAGACAGTGGCAGCAGGAGAGACAGTGGCAGGCAGGGAGAGACAGTGGCAGGCAGGGAGAGACGTGCAGGCAGGGGAGACAGTGGCAGGCAGGGGGAGACAGTGGCAGGCAGGGAGAGACAGTGGCAGGCAGGGAGAGACAGTGGCAGGCAGGGAGAGACAGTGGAGGCAGGGGAGACAGTGGCAAGCAGGGAGAGACAGTGGAAGGCAGGGAGAGACAGTGGCAGGCAGGGAGAGACAGTGGCAGGCGGAGAGACAGTGGCAGGCAGGGAGAGACTGTGGCAGGCAGGGAGAGACAGTGGCAGGCAGGGAGAGACAGTGGCAGGCAGGGAGAGACAGTGGCAGGCAGGGAGAGACAGTGGCAGGCAGCAGGGAGGACAGTGGCAGGCAGGGAGAGACAGTGGCAGGCAGGGAGAGACAGTGGCAGGCAGGGAGAGACAGTGGCAGGCAGGGAGAGACAGTGGCAGGCAGGGAGAGACAGTGGCAGGCAGGGAGAGACAGTGGCAGGCAGGGAGAGACAGTGGCAGGCAGGGAGAGACAGTGGCAGGCAGGGGGAGACAGTGGCAGGCAGGGAGAGACAGTGGCAGGCAGGGAGAGACAGTGGCAGGCAGGGGGAGACAGTGGCAGGCAGGGAGAGACAGTGGCAGGCAGGGGGAGACAGTGGCAGGCAGGGAGAGACAGTGGCAGGCAGGGAGAGACAGTGGCAGGCAGGGGGAGACAGATGAAGTAAACAAAGAGACGGAAGCGCTGGCAGCGGTGAGAGCCACAGGCCTCACCAGGGACCATACAAGCAGGAGCTGCTGCAGTGTGTGTGTGTGTGTGTGTGTGTGGTGTGTGTGTGTGTGTGTGTGTGTGGTGTGTGTGTGTGTGTGTGTGTGTGTGTGGGTGTGTGGTGTGTGTGTGTGTGTGTGTGTGTGTGTGTGTGTGTGTGTGTGTGTGTGTGTGTGTGTGTGCGCGTGCGTGCGTGCGCGTTCCTTGCTGGTCTTTAATGCCTCACTGCCAATGGTGGGAACTTCCTGGAATCTGGACAGTGGCAAATGTGGTACCTGTATACAAGACTGGAGGAAGGCAGGAGCCACTGAACTACAGGCCTTTATTACTAACAAGTATACCCTATCAGATATTAGAATGATTAAAAGAAAGCTCGTAGAGCACCTAGAACCTATGAACTCTCTTTACAGTCAATAACATGGAATCAGCAAAGAGAAATCTTGCTTGATCAACTTGTTATAATTCTAAGCCAAGATGACAAGAATTAAACAGTTGAGGGAGAGAACTCGTATTTGAGCAAGAAAGAACAGGCTGGTGTATCTGGATGAGTACTAAAGAGAGTGTAGAGAGGTAATGAGTGGAGTGTCTCAAGGCTCGGTACTACCACCCATCCTGTTCCTAATATATGTATGTGATCTAACAGAGGAAATAGGGTTATTCTTATCAATATTTCCTGAAGATGGTAAGTAAATGAGGTGATTCACAACTGACGAGGACTACAATACATGATAAAGATAACTATACAATCTCCAGAGATGGTCAGAAACATGTCTTCTAAACTTTAAGCTTGACAAAGGCAAGGTTATGGGGGATAGGAGACTTGAAAATGTTCATAGAGCTGACGAGCAGGGAATGGAAGAACGGGGCGAGGATGAAGAAATCTTTGAGCGAGGAACTGGAGACGTGGTGTAGAGGGGAGATAAAAGATCGGTGGCCCAACCACCGCGGATTTGAACTTGAGGAGAGTGATGTAGGGTTGAGTGGGGCATCATTTACAGTGCACACAGGGGCTGGGCTCGCAAGCAGTTTGCAGCTGGTGGAAGCTGTTACAACTTTCCGGTCTTTGTGAATTTGTTAGGTCTGTGAGATCTTTATTAGATATTTGTTTAAGTATTCTCTTTGTCACTGCTAATGAAACACCCATATCAATTTCTACCACTGGTTTTCTACAGGCTGTCTTTGCAAGCATATCAACAGTGTCATGCCTTGAGATGCCAACATGTGATGGTATCCATAGGAATTTAATTTCAAATCTGTTTTCTTTAACAGCTAAAACATTCATTCGAATATCAACATTTTCTGGGTGTCACTGCTATGTGCGTTCAATGCCAGGAGTGCACTCTGCGAGTCATAGTATATAAGTCCACTGCCTTTGTCTTTTAAAAATTCAGTGGCAAGGTATATGCCTGCAAGTTCGGTTTGAGTTGTACTTGCCCAGTCATTGACGTGCTTCACTGCTGTATGTACGAGAGAAGATTGTTCAAATACATTACATGCACATCCGGTACATCGTCCACCCTCTTCTACAGAACCGTCGGTACAGCACTGATACACATCGTTACCCATACTCTGAGTACTTTCAGTGATGCTTTTCAGTGTTAACTGTTTTAATAATGTAGAGTGTACACTATAGGCCCTATACATCAAGAAGTCAACAAAAGCAATCAACAGCCAATTAACGCACAACTATATTCTACCCACTTCAAGACTCCGCTCCAATATAGAAGCATCAAGAAATATGGGCCAATAGGCCCTCTGCAGTTACTTCCATTCTTACCTTCAATTTACCCAATTAATACCCCAATATTTCGTGTTCTATCCTGTGTTGAAAGTTTTGTTCACCTCATCCAAAACTGTTGTAACATATCACCTCACCCAAAATGCGGGTATAAAATAAAATGAAAGCTGTTTAAATCATAGCATAAGTAAGAACTCTGTTTAATGTTTGCAGGTTATAGTTGTGTATGTGTAAAGTAAAAGTCTTTGAAAATGTAATAAGTTATTCCGAAACGCGTTCAAGTGTCGCGTCAGACTAGAAATAAAAATGAATTTTGGAGAATTGATTTTTCAATTACCATCAACAGTGAAAAGAAACATAAGAAATATTGAGAAAATTCGTGTTAGAATTATTAATCTTACTTTTTCGGTCATATTTAATAATATATGTCTACAGGAAAGACTGCTACCAAAACATACTAATATATATATATATTGATTGTGCTCACTCTACTGTTCCTACCTATAGGCTCAGAGCTGCCTAGGAATGCTGGCTCTGAGACTCTAATTCTATTTAAGAGTTTTGCCGCCCTCACACACAAGCTCCGCATTTCTCTAAGAAACTCTATTAAGGCAATACCGGCAAGATTCATTTCGCTTGTTATTGTGTGAGGGACTCTATGGCGGGGCACAGTGAGTGAGCATTATTGAGAAGAGATCATATTCAATATCTGAGGGTGCGGCCTGGCTGGTACGGCGGAGCGCCTGGCCCGCACGTCTGCTCTGCCCAAAGGCTGGGAACAGACTGCGAGTGGAGGCAGTATATGGGACAAGACTCACTAGCAAGACTGGTCCCAGAGCTGAGAGGCATGAGTCAAGCTGCGTGACATGGTGGGGGGGGGGGAGAAGTGACACGAAGCCAAAGGACAAGAAAAAAGAGGCAAGACATGCCTCTTAAATTAGAAAACGGAGGACACATCATTATTAAAGAGCACCTGTTTAGCTTGTTTAAGATTCGCTACCTGGAACAAAAAGTTCCAAGTAGCACGGGGTATGGTGATCCCGTGAAAGAGCACCGTTGCTGGCCCGTTGGCGTACACAAGGGGAGGTCCCGTTTAAATTCACCCCTCGCATCAATGGACCTTTCTAATCCATTCATAGAAACTGGCAAATGGGAGCCAATTACACTCATTTACAGCCGTGTCCCCCAGACCAGCACTACGCTCTCTCTTTACACGAAATTTCTCCTCTTCCCATTTTGTCGATTCTGACAGTTGAAGAGCCTTTTGGTTAATACCCTTGTTTATGCTTTCTTTGACTATGCCGTTTTGTTTATACTCTTGTTTGTACCCCTTTGTATATGACCATTGTTTTCCCCCTTGATTATACCCCCTTTGTTTATACCCCTTTGCTTATCCCCCCTTATTCTAACCCATATTCCATTTGGGAACCTATAGATCATATCTTGCCTCGTACTCCTCCACCTCACCCGACCTCTCCCTCCACCCAGTGTGAGGTGGGTCACCCTCGAGCACCAGGTGAAGGGTGCCACACGCCAAGAGATTACACCGCAACAGGAGACGACGAGGATATCCTCCCCCGAGGCATTACACGAGATGAAAACATCACCAAGAATATTGAAGCGTTCTTGTTATCTCTCCAAGCGGTTCCCGCCACACCCAGCCCAGGATAACACTCTCGAGGACGACCTATTTCTTTGAATTGTGCTGCCATCGGGCTGATGAGCAATAACAACACTTCCTGCCCTCCCTGTAGCTGTATTGAGTGATCCGTCAGTGTATATGGTCTGTGTGAATTAGTAACTGGGCGTTCACAATGCAAGCCGAGTTGGTAGCGATACTGGTAGCACTCGAAATTATTGACAACACTGAAGTAGACAGCTTAATTATTTCTGACTCCCTTTCCTCACTACGAGCAATAAACAGTTTGCAATCAAGTAATAACGTGCTTGTCTTGGAAGCTAGACGTAGATATATAAGAATACTTAGCAAGAGGGTAAATATAAAAATGTTGTGGATTCCTTCTCACATTGGCCTGCAGGAACATGACAAAGTTGACGCCCTTGCTAAGGCTGCAGTAAACAAAGACAGTATTGAACGGAATCTTGAGTTATCAAATTTGTCCCTTAAAAGTGTCATTAGACGAGAACTCCTGGATGAATTTGAAGAAAGTAGAACAGTGTAAACTGGAACTAGCAGGTCCATTGTTTATCATAATGAAATGTGTGAAGTAAAACATGTGTATGGGGCAAGTAACAAAGTCAGTAGACTAACAGATGTTGTCACAGCTCGTATAAGACTTGGCTACAAGTATCTCTGGCAGTTCGGCTTGTATAGGGATCTAGATGAAGTAAAGTGTAAAGTGTGTGGACAAAGACAGGGACACACACTCGAACACTATATCTTGGATTGTAGTAAAATTGAGCTTTTAGAGATAAATCTAAGCTCACTCTGTATGATATGGCAACCTATCTCATTACCATGGATAAATTACCTGAAATCCTTGCACTGTATCCACATTTCGCTTCCAGTAGATGAACGACATATGAGATTCAGAAACAAGTAGTGTATGTGAGGACTAATAATAAACAGAAGCTCCCCTATGACTCTGTAATGTCCCCATTGGTCAAACTATTATGTATTAGCGATAAGACCTACCATTAATGTATGATGACGTTCTGTAAATATATAGCTCTTGAAATAGCACTCTCTGTAACTAGCTGACATTGTAACTATAAGGTGAAGGATAGATGAAATTGTTTATGTAATAATCTAAGATAAGGTCTGATAAAGACCTTTTGTGCCCTCTGTAATGCTTTTGCGCTACCGCTCACAGGATGAGTATGGGGTGCACAATAAACTACCCGCCTTCGGCGGCAACAATCAAATCAATCAAGGACGACCTATAGTTTCCGCGGCGGTGTTCTCGCCCTTGAGACGATTTACGGCCGAGGTTATTTGGAGATGTTAGAAAATATACAATATCTCTTGCCTGGGCTGGTCGCTGGTACCTGTGAACAGGCAGCTTGAGCAGGAGTTGCTCAAGTGAGCAGGAGTGCTCAAGTGAGCAGGAGTTGCTCAAGTGAGCAGGAGTTGCTCAAGTGAGCAGGTGCAACTGTAAGGGCAAAAAATCATCACTGAATGTGTTCTAATATTCAATATGAGTCCCAAATTTTAAAATGTAACAGTGAATTTTTTTTCGACCTCTTGCATGTTCTGGTGTTCTTCCGACCTCCTGCATATTCTGGTGTTGTGGCAGGAGGTGTGCCGCCACACTCCCTGAAGGGTGAACACAACACACCTGGGAACTAATATGACCGCTTCTTGTCTGACTTTAACGTGCTCACAGCGCTCATTTGTCTCACTTTGTCTTGTGACTCAGTTGCTGCTCACCCGTCTCTTGTGCTTCGTCTTCCCTCATTACCTGTGATTCACGGGTTGCTTGCCACATTCCCCGTGTTTCGTGTATTGCTTGCTTCATTCCCTCCCGTGTTTGAGGTCTCCAGGGCCAGTGGTGGGCGTGAGGAGGCGTGAGGCGGCCATGCTGCCTCTAACACCATTACCGCAGACACCTGTTAACTTGGCCGCTGTAAACTCCAGCCAAGACTTCTGCTGCGTGTTCACGTTCACACTTTTTCTCCCACTTCCGGGAGCAAAAGGTCTTCACACACTCAGAAATGTTGTAATTCCTTCTCATGTTGTGCTCCTCTTCTTCTCACTCTACCTCTTCTATCTTCCTCTCCTCCTCCTCCTCTACGTCGTGCTCTCCAGCTCCTGTTATTAACTGGAGCAGTAATCATGTCGGAGCTTCCAGGTCATAAAGTCAGCTGACTCCTACACAACATGTTGGCTCCTGCTCCTGCTCCTCCAGGCGAATATTCTCTCTATTCTCTAGTTTTATTTACATTACAATGATCTTCGCTGGCCTTTCCAGTCCTCTCTGTGAGCATTCCAGAGGAGGAGAATGGAGGTGACACTGCCTTGGCTGGAAACGTACACTCTCGCACATGAGACGAGAGACGAAGGGCGGACCGAAGCATCATTATCTTCTCTTGTGTAATGTCATGATTGGGTGCGATTGTATTCGTATCTCTGGACTCCTCAGAGATGCGTCTCTTGTCCTTCCAGCTGCCTCTCTTATCCTATCAAAAGTATCCGTTTCCCTTCCAGACGATTCTGTTGCTCTTCCAGATGGCCCTTGCTAATTTCCCCAGATATTTTGAGACTTTTGTTACACTCGTAAATATATATGTTATCATCACGTCGCTGTTGCCCTTCTAGACGTCTCTGTCACAGTCTCAAGCGTCCTGTTAGTCTTCCAGTCGTCTGAAATGGTTTCGAAATTCTTATTCGCCCTTTAGGCTTACTTTTGCCCTATAATTGTTTCTGTTTCATTTCCCAGATATTCCTGCTTCGCAAGCCGGCGCTGTTACCCCAGGTGGCCTTTCTCTTACTATTTCAGCCGCTCCGTCTCCTGCCCCTGTATACATCTCTATTACTTTTGCAGGTGTGTGTGTTATCATTACAGCCGTCTCTGATACCAATCTTACCGCCTGCTTTACTACCAGGACCTTCCTGTATCCTGCTAGATGGATCCTGAATTTTTGAAGACATTTGTTCAGGCGATTGTGACCCTACGAACAGTGTCTGCTACTTCACAAGAAATGTCTTCTACCTTTTCAGACGTGGCTGTATGCCCGTCAAGAAGCCTGTTAACCTTTAATCCTCTTCTGGGTTCCTTTCACGAGTCTCTGTTGCCTTTCCAGACGTCTATTTGCACATTCCAGACATCCAGGATTTTAAATGAGTTCAGCGTTATTTGATAGTATTATTCCTCATTTCCGCACGTCTTGAAGCCCAAGTCCTTCCACCGCCCTCAAGTCCCGGACCTGTTTTCATCCCAGCACGTTCTGGATTTCAGTGAAAAAGGTTTTATTAATTAGCTTGGCTTTTATTCTCTTTTATCAGATTTTAGAGTGCTGTGTTTCGTCGGGGGGGGGGGGGGGATGTGGGGGGGGACTGGCAATGTTTGTGTGTGTGTGTGTGTGTGTGTGTGTGTGTACTTGCGGGGGTTTGAGCTTTGAGCAGGTGTACACTGTACACTGTGTGTGTGTGTGTGTGTGTGTGTGTGTGTGTGTGTGTGTGCTCGCCTATTTATGTATGCAGGATCGAGCATTGGCTCTTGGATCCCGCCTTTCTAGCTGTTGGTTGTTTAAAGCAATGACTCATTTCCTATTTCCCAATCATATCTACTTTTAAAATTGTAAAAAGAGCTAGCCTCTACAACCTGCTCCTTCAGTTCATGCCAATTTCCCGCCGCTTTTACGCTATAATGAAAACTTTCTAACATATCAATGACTCATCTGAGTCTCAAGCTTCCATTCATGCCCCCTTTATCTATTGGTATTCCCGCCCGTCCTCGTGTTGTGGCAGTACTGGTAGTGACCACGAGGACCACAGTATATATATATATATATATATATATATATATATATATATATATATATATATATATATATATATATATATATGCAAACAAGCCTGAATGGTCCCCAGGACTAGATACAACTGAAAACTCACTCATATATACTGAAAACTCATATATATATATATATATATATATATATATATATATATATATATATATATATATATATATATATGTATATGTATGTGACATTGTAACATGTCACCTCACCCAAATGCATATATATATATATATATATATATATATATATATATATATATATATATATATATATATATATATATATACCCACGCACAACGGAATTAGAAAAACCTAACCTAACCTCCCTAGGCCTAATACATGATATCTGAGGCCTAATATAGTATATATGTGTGCTATACTAGGCCTAGGAATATTTGTGTTTAAGTTTCATTCATTTTAAAAGCATGCCTTACTAGTCAGTACACTACTATCTAAAAGCTAAGTACGTCCGAATTATGACTATTGACGATCGTCACAATAGGTACTATCTAAACAGGTGGATGGGTTGTGGTATTCAGTATGAACATTTCATGTATTTCCATTTTGTCAATCCACCCTCAGTATTTTGTACTTCCCTGTCATGTTCCCTCACCCACACCCCATTTTTTTTTAGCGTCGTTTAGGTTCGGATCTTTCAGTCTCTCTTCATATTCCCATCCCTCGCAGTTCTGGCACGAGCCTCGTCGCAAACTTCTGAACCTTTTCCAGTTTCCTTATGTGTTTCTTCAGGTGGGGGGAGAGGGAGGGGGAGGGGTGTGGTATTGTACACCTGACACTGTAGTACACTGTACACCTGACACTGTAGTACACTGTACACCTGACACTGTGGTACACTGTACACCTGTCACTGTAGTACACTGTACACCTGACACTGGTACACTGTACACCTGACACTGTGGTACACTGTACACCTGACACTGTAGTACATTGTACACCTGACACTGGTACACTGTACACCTGACACTGTAGTACACTGTACACCTGACACTGGTACACTGTACACCTGACACTGTGGTACACTGTACACCTGACACTGTAGTACACTGTACACCTGACACTGGTACACTGTACACCTGACACTGTGGTACACTGTACACCTGTCACTGTAGTACACTGTACACCTGACACTGGTACACTGTACACCTGACACTGTGGTACACTGTACACCTGACACTGTAGTACACTGTACACCTGACACTGTAGTACACTGTACACCTGACACTGGTACACTATACACCTGTCACTGTGGTACACTGTACACCTGTCACTGTAGTACACTGTACACCTGACACTGTAGTACACTGTACACCTGACACTGTAGTACACTGTACACCTGTCACTGTAGTACACTACACCTGACACTGTAGTACACTGGTACACTGTACACCTGACACTGTGTTACACTGTACACCTGACACTGGTACACTGTACACCTGACACTGAGGTACACTGTACACCTGACATCTTAGATGCTGGAGATCAAGAGGTGTTGATTGGAGGAGCGACGCGTCAGGCCGCTTTCTGATTGGCTCTTCAACACTGGGTTAAGTTTCCTGAATGGCTGTTCGTCACGTGTTGAAGCGTCCTCATTGGCTCGTCAAGACTCCCAAAAGCCGTTTGATTGACGTGTGACGTAAATACGTTTTTCATTAAAATTGAAGTTCCGTGCACGACAAATTTGTGGGGGAAACTAAATTTTACGAAAATATGTTTTAGGTGAAAAATATTAATATGAATTTTATGGTTTAAAGTTTGAGAAAATTGGAGTTTAGTCAGAAGGTAATTAAACTTCACCTGAGAGGTGAGGTGAATTAATAGGTGAGGTGTCGGGTGAGGTGTCGGGTGAGGTGGCAGGCGAGAGGTCAGGGGTTCCTTACGCTGAGGTGACCTTATTCCTGTTGCCAACAGTGCCATGCTCTGCCACCCTCGAGTCTCCTGACGGGTGAGAGGTGTGGACAACAGTCTCAGGACGGGTGAGAGGTGTGGACACCAGTCTCAGGACGGGTGAGAGGTGTGGACAACAGTCTCAGGACGGGTGAGAGGTGTGGACACCAGTCTAGGGACGGGTGAGAGGTGTGGACAACAGTCTAGGGACGGGTGAGAGGTGTGGACACCAGTCTAGGGACGGGTGAGAGGTGTGGACACCAGTCTATGGACGGGTGAGAGGTGTGGACACCAGTCTAGGGACGGGTGAGAGGTGTGGACACCAGTCTAGGGACGGGTGAGAGGTGTGGACACCAGTCTAGGGACGGGTGAGAGGTGTGGACAACAGTCTAGGGACGGGTGAGAGGTGTGGACACCAGTCTAGGGACGGGTGAGAGCTGTGGACACCAGTCTAGGGACGAGTGAGAGGTGTGGACAACAGTCTAGGGACGGGTGAGAGCTGTGGACACCAGTCTAGGGACGAGTGAGAGGTGTGGACAACAGTCTAGGGACGGGTGAGAGCTGTGGACACCAGTCTAGGGACGAGTGAGAGGTGTGGACAACAGTCTAGGAACGGGTGAGAGGTGTGGACAACAGTCTAGGGACGGGTGAGAGGTGTGGACAACAGTCTAGGGACGGGTGAGAGGTGTGGACAACAGTCTAGGGACGGGTGAGAGGTGTGGACAACAGTCTAGGGACGGGTGAGAGGTGTGGACACCAGTCTAGGGACGGGTGAGAGGTGTGGACAACAGTCTAGAGACGGGTGAGAGGTGTGGACAACAGTCTAGGGACGGGTGAGAGGTGTGGACAACAGTCTAGGGACGGGTGAGAGGTGTGGACACCAAGACATAATATTACCGTGAGTGTAGGCGCTCAGACTCCTTGTAGGGGCGCCTCTTCTACTCTGCAAAGTTTCCTCATATATAATTCATCATTTTGGGGGCCATCAAAGACATTTTGTGAACCTGAGAATCTTCATCACTGTACTCCATCACAGTACTGTGACGGTCAGGCTGGAGACTGTGCTAGTCTCCATCACAGTACATTTAAATTCAAATGTTTATTCAGGTAAAGTACATACTGTACTGTACATACAAGGGGTGATACAAATATTGCTGAATTTATAGATAGAGCTAGTACATACAATGCCTAAAGCCACTATTACGCAAAGCGTTTCGGGCAGGAAAAACACTAAAGACTAAAACTTAATACTAATTGAGATTAAAGTATAAAATGTGTTGAGAAAATATAAAAATAAAAAAGGGGGGAATATGGCAGAAAAACAGCAAAAATACAATTTGGTCGACAAACAGCATTGTTTAAAAATAACAGACATGGGTTGACATTATAGGGGTAAGGTAGGTTACAGGGCGTTAATTAGGTTGTGCTTAGTTTTTATCTTAAACTGGTTGAGAGAGGTACAGTCTTTAACATGGTTGGGAAGGTCATTCCACATTCTGGGTGCCTTGATTTGTTGAGCATTTCTAGTTTGATTAAGTCGTACTCTTGGAATATCAAAAAGGTATTTGTTTCTGGTGTGGTGCTCATGGGTTCTGTTACAACCTTCAATGAAGCTTTTGAGGTCAGGATTGGCATTACAGTTCAGTGTTTTATATATGTATAACACACATGAGAGAATGTGTAGTGACTTAATATCTAACATATTCAGAGATTTGAGTAAGGGTACAGTACTGTGACGGTCAGGCTGGAGACTGTGACTGGGTATAGTGAAGAGTCCACCTCCTCACTATACCCCCTACCAACGTAGTATTGCAGCTGTAAAACTGTTCTTTAAATTTACAAAGGAATCTTTATCCTTAGTTGTAATAGAGCAGTAAGCTTATTTCCAAGTCCTCGCTTCTCACCTTAAACATTTGCCTTATACCTTCTCTCAGCAGGCCTCTGTATACCTTCTCTGAGCAGGCCTCTGTATACCTTCTCTGAGCAGACCTCTGTATACCTTATCTCAGCAGGCCTCTGTATACCTTCTCTCAGCAGGCCTCTGTATACCTTCTCTCAGCAGACCTCTGTATACCTTCTCTCAGCAGGCCTCTGTATACCTTCTCTGAGCAGACCTCTGTATACCTTATCTCAGCAGACCTCTGTATACCTTCTATCAGCAGACCTCTGTATACCTTCTATCAGCAGGCCTCTGTATACCTTCTCTCAGCAGGCCTCTGTATACCTTCTCTCAGCAGACCTCTGTATACCTTCTCTCAGCAGACCTCTGTATACCTTCTCTCAGCAGACCTCTGTATACCTTCTCTCAGCAGACCTCTGTATACCTTCTCTCAGCAGACCTCTGTATACCTTCTCTCAGCAGGCCTCTGTATACCTTCTCTCAGCAGGCCTCTGTATACCTTCTCTCAGCAGACCTCTGTATACCTTCACTCAGCAGACCTCTGTATACCTTCTCTCAGCAGACCTCTGTATACCTTCTATCAGCAGACCTCTGTATACCTTCTATCAGCAGACCTCTGTATACCTTCTCTCAGCAGACCTCTGTATACCTTCTATCAGCAGACCTCTGTATACCTTCTCTTAGCAGACCTCTGTATACCTTCTCTCAGCAGGCCTCTGTATCGTCCTCCTGAGACAGGCTAGACGGCTGAGAAAGAAGCAGCCTCTCTCTTTCTCAGCCTCTCCATCTCCCAGCCTATCCCTCTATCCTTTATGCCGCGCTCTCTAATCCTTCCATCACTCTTCTCTGTCGCTTTTATACAATCTTTCTTTCCTACTATTTCTTCCTCATATTCTTTCTCTTCTCCCCTTCATCTCCTCTTCTCCCTCCTCTCCCCCTCCTCCTTGTTCACTCATCGTAAGCCTCTTATCGGTCTTAGTCTCTTGCTCCTCTATGTTCTCTGTTTATTCTGTTATTTCTCTTTAGATGTTGTTCTTCCCTGTTGTTCGTTGTTCCCTGTTGGTGTCTGTTGTTCCCTGTTGGTGTCTGTTGTTCCCTGTTGGTGTCTGTTGTTCCCTGTTGGTGTCTGTTGTTCCCTGTTGGTGTCCGTTGTTCCTTGTTGGTGTCCGTTGTTCCCTGTTGGTGTCCGTTGTTCCCTGTTGGTGTCTGTTGTTCCTTGTTGGTGTCTGTTGTTCCTTGTTGGTGTCTGTTGTTCCTTGTTGGTGTCCGTTGTTCCCTGTTGGTGTCTGTTGTTCCCTGTTGGTGTCCGTTTTGGTTTATCTGTTTTAATTTTAGTACTCTCTTGGTCATTCCCAGACCCCACCCAGCCCACTCCCAGACCCCACTCACACACACACCTTTCATCTCCACTTCTCTACGTTTGCATTCATATCTGGAGGAAGAAGTGGGAGATATTAACACTTTCCCCTCAAGGGGAAGCTGCAAGGGGAAGCTGCAAGGGGAAGCTGCAAGGGGAAGCTGCAAGGGGGTGAGAAATGGGTCTGAAGGGGCCCCAAAGAGGGGTGTGATACCCGCCAGTGAGGGACGTGGAGGGGAGCTGAGTAGGCACATTGTCTACAGAAGAATAGGAAGGAGTGTGGCGTGCTAGAAGTCTTAAAGATGCCTGAGTGAAGTCTTACTAGGGAACGGAGAAGAGTCTGAACAAAGACCAGATATGGAGTGAGAGGTGAGAGGATTTAAGAGGGGGGGGA
>WNGS01001615.1:0-12274 GCA_020271785.1 Procambarus virginalis
TTAATATAGACTCCCAGGACATATGTGTGCTTGCCAAAATTTGAATTTTCACCAAAAACTGCGTTTTTACTCAGTGCTGGACTCTGCCAAATTTTTGCACCCAGAAAAAATTCTATCACCCAAAAATATGGTAAAACTCCCTTAATTCGTCAAAAATGGGTTTCTTGTTCTCAGATATAAATACGCTATTATTTAATACTGACACTGTATACAAAACAACACTGACACATCGGGCGGTTTCAACACTCATCAATTCGAATTTTCATCAAAATCTGAGGTTTTTCACCTCAAGTGGACTCTAATAAAATCACAACACGATTTTCTCAAAAAATAACTAAATTCGGCAAAAATGTAATTATCACTGTTTAATGCTTAAGAACAGAATTACGTCCCTTGCGCGCACTAGAGAGTAATGCTGGCCCCAGAATGTACACGAAACATGAGAATTCGAATTTTCGCCAAAATGTACGAATCTAGCCCAAGCTGGACTTAGAAAATTTTTCGACCTACGTTTCCACAAAAAAATTCTAAGTCTAAAAACGTAATTCTACCGTCTTACTGGTAAAACTAGAAACAATATCACTCGCAACGACTGGGGAATCCTAATGATACCCAGACCATGTACGTGACCCACTAATACAAATTAATTACAGTTAACGACTTTCCAACGTTGACTTAGCCGAAAACTTATCCCAAAATACTTAGAAATATTTCCACGAGTTCTATCAGACACTTACACGAAAATTACTATCCCTTAACAAACTCCTTCACTTAACTATCGTGACCGACCTATAGCCCTAAGTTCAGAGGATTAACTACGCTCTAGAACCAACGCCTCTGACTTAGACTGATATAATAAGGAATAGCAAGACTTAATGTACGCACTTAGCCTAATATACACGAAAATACTGAACACTTAAAAAAAATTTTAACCGGGGATTGAATTTAGGGGAAAAAATTTAATCTCTAGAAAACGCAATTAAACGGGATTACTTTATAAATTTAATTATACTTAATTTAAAGATACACTCGACTTAATACTATAATTGCTCCTACCGGCTCGCCGTCCCGCGCCTAGCCTAGGGGTCTCGACCGTCTAGATTCTAACAGAGCGACACGCAGCTTTCAGCAACAATTAGACTAGAGGCGACTCAACCTCCACTAAGTGTGCGATCACTTAGTCGTTGAATCGTTGCTAGGTAGTTTACTAGTCCGTCCCTCGGAGGCCGCAACGCCCTTCACGGATTTACGTTTTTCCTTAGCGTTTGGGTCGTCTAACAACGCCCTCGGACTATCTCCTGGCGTCCCACAGATAAATCCGCCCAGACAGCCCACAAGGAACTGCTGTTGAGAGTATGATGGCTCCCAACACCTCTGAATCTATTGCAATGGGTCGAGTATGGTACCCAGTCCAATAAACTCGGAGCGGTCTCCTTAACCAATAAAACTGAACAGAAATTACTTACTAACTAATCCTTAATAGTATCAGCCCGCATGAACGCAAGATTCGCCAATCCCCACTCAAACGCACTGTCGTGAGGCGCACTGCTAATCCTGGCCCGCGGCTGTCCTCCCTAGCCTCCACGCACGTGTCCGAATGGCGAGACGCGTGAGCCTTTCAACAATTTCAAACAAAATTGTTGAAACCACCGCTGTGCACCATTGTAACACGGGACGGGTTCTCACTTCCTTCTACCCTCTTTTCTCTCTTTACCCGTATTCTTTACTTTGTTCTTAACCAAGGGACCCCACGACTTTTACTCGAGCCGACTCCACGCCACGTGGTCTCAAGACGATTTACCGACTTGAGATTCTACAACCCGTATGACGTGAAAATAGACTTCTAGCAAAGTTCTAGGATCTCCTTTCCGCCGCCACCACCAGATCAGTAACCAAATGAGCAATGATCGAGATCTGGTTCGATCACGCTAAATAATCAACCTTGGGGCTTGATCCCCACTAGTAAACCAAACTCTTGGATCTTATGTGTGGAGTTAATTAAAATCAACAGGATGATAATCCTGATTGGATGTGAATGATATACTCAGATTCGAGGAGCATAGGCGTCCACCTCAACTCGACCACGTGGGGACCACGTGACAAGGACCATTAATACAAAAGAAAATGGAAATAATAAAAATACACATTAAGCTAATTAATTTATTCAAAATTAAGCAAATCTAAATAATTGTACACTCCCTACTTGAACACGCCCTAACTGAATATGCCCTGACTATAATTTAACGGCAATGAGTGGACTATTCCTACAATTACTCACAAAGCAACTCTACCTTCTATGTTGACCCGCTTGGGTAGAGTGCTGGTCTTATGGGAGGTGAGATGGTGACCCCCCCAGTTGATCCGGCTCCCACACTGATCGTCCCTCTCTGCTCCTCTACCCAGAGCCTAGATCTGTATTCTTCCGCTAGTATCTAAGTTACTTTGCCAGGCTTAATTTAACAATTAACCTCTGTCGTACTGAATTATCCAGATTGATTGATTTATTGTACTGAAGTTAATTACACAAACATCTTAAGGAAGAGCTATTCCCAATTACAAATAGCTATTTGACCTTTGAGAAATAGAGGACATGGAACCTCGTGACCTATGACCTGGTCACTCCTTACCCAAACCAACCATGATGGTGAAATATGGATCTGAGTACAATCTTTTCAGATGTGATAGGAAACACGGCTTCAGGGTGGGTCAGCCTATACATCAAAGACAACTCATCTGTACTGAGCTGCTAAACACCTCAAATGATATGGTGGAAGTGCTGATAATCAAAATAGAGATTATAAATGTAGTTATTGTCCTTGTATATAAGTCACCGGAGGCAAACCCTCAGCAGTTTAAAGACCAACTAATGAAAGTAGAACACTGCTTGGAAAACCTCACAAATCCAGCTCCGAACATCATCCTGCTTGGGGACTTCAACCTACGGCACCTGAAATGGAAGCACCTGGCTAATACAGTAATATCAGAAAGAATACCAGGAAGTAGCCTTAATGAACAGGCACATGCAAATGACCTGCTACGGATGTGCGACAGGTTTGCCTTAAACCAGCAAATAGTAGAACCAACCAGGAAGGAGAACACGCTGGACCTCATTTTCACTAATAATGATGAATTGATCAGGAACATAATGATTACAAATACCTGTTACTCAGATCACAACTTAATTGAAGTTATGACAACCATGGGGAATAGACCTTCAAAACCAGTCCAGATTCCCGGTGGAGGAGATTTCAGCAAATTCAACTTCAATAATAAACAGATAAACTGGGAGCAAATAAACCAGGACTTCACAGAAATAAACTGGGAAGAACAGCTAGGAAATGCGAACCTGAACCAGTGCCTGGAAAAAATAAGCTCAGTAGCACTAGAAATATGTACAAACCGCATCCCCCTAAGAAAAAAGAGGAAGAGATGCAGATTGGAACGAGAACGTCGTTCCCTATATAGGCGAAGAAAACGAATCGCGGTACAACTTGAGAGTCGCACCCTATCTCAGGAACGGCGAAGAAGGTTAGGTAGCGAAATAGGAAAAATTGAACTCAAGCTACAAGAATCATACAAAACGCAGGAGAGGGAAAGAGAGCAAAAGGCCATCAGTGAAATAGAGAGAAACCCGAAATATTTTTTCTCCTATGCAAAATCAAGATCAAAAACCACATCTAGTATCGGGCCCCTGCGAAAGGAAGATGGAACTTTCACCGATGACAACAAAGAAATGAGCGAGCTACTGAGGAAGCAATACGACTCTGTCTTCAGCGAGCCATTAAACGCACTAAAGATCGATAACCCAAATGAATTTTCATGGATATGATACCAACATCAAATCATATATCAGACGTCACCCTATCCCACTGGATTTTGAAGAAGCCATAAACAGTATGCCTATGCACTCCGCACCAGGCCCGGATTCTTGGAACTCCATATTCATCAAGAACTGTAAAAAACCACTATCGCAGGCCCTTCACATTCTGTGGAGACAAAGCCTAGATACTGGCGTTATTCCTGATATACTAAAAACAGCAGAGATAGCACCACTTCATAAAGGAGGAAATAAGGCAGAGGCAAAAAATTACAGACCGATAGCACTAACATCGCACATCATAAAAATTTTGAGAGAGTGCTAAGAAGTAAGATCACAAAATACATGGAATCACAGCATCTCCATAACCCCGGACAACATGGTTTCAGAACAGGGCGCTCTTGCCTGTCGCAGTTGCTGGACCACTATGATATGGCATTAGATGCTATGGAAGACAAACAAAACGCTGATGTAATTTACACAGATTTGCAAAAGCTTTTGATAAATGTGACCATGGTGTTATTGCCCATAAAATGCGCTCAAAAGGAATTACCGGAAAAGTAGGCAGATGGATCTACAATTTCCTGACCAACAGAACCCAATGTGTAATAGTCAACAAAATAAAATCCAACCCGTCAACCGTTAAGAGCTCAGTCCCCCAGGGTACTGTGCTTGCTCCAGTACTTTTTCTCATCCTTATATCGGACATAGACAAGAACACAACCTATAGCACTGTATCATCCTTTGCAGATGACACTAGGATCTTCATGAGAGTAGGCAACATAGAGGACACGGCGAACCTCCAGTCAGATGTAGATCAGGTCTTTCTATGGGCTACAGAAAATAATATGGTGTTTAACGAAGACAAGTTCCAGCTCATGCGCTATGGAAAAAATGAAAATATAAAAACTGAAACCACGTACAAAACTCAGGCAAATCATAACATAGAACGAAAAGGCAATGTAAAGGATCTGGGTGTACTCATGTCGGAAGACCTTACCTTTAAAGAACACAATAAAGTAGCCGTCACAACTGCAAGAAAAATGACAGGTTGGATAACAAGAACTTTTCACACTAGAGATGCTATACCGATGATGACACTTTTCAAAACGCTTGTGCTCTCTAGAGTGGAGTACTGCTGCACAATGACAGCCCCTTTCACTGCGGGTGAAATTGCTGACCTGGAGAGCGTGCAGAGATCCTTTACTGCTAGAATCCACTCGGTAAAACATCTAAACTATTGGGACCGACTAAAGAGCCTAAATCTGTATTCCCTTGAGCGCAGGCGGGAGAGATACATAATAATTTACACGTGGAAAATATTAGAGGGGCTGGTCCCAAACCTGCACACAGAAATAACATCACATGAGACCAGAAGACATGGCAGGATGTGCAGAATACCCCCGTTGAAAAGCAGAGGTGCAACTGGTACTCTGAGAGAGAACTCTATCAACATCAGAGGCCCGAGACTGTTCAACACGCTTCCACTACACATAAGGGACATAACTGGCAAACCCCTCACAGTGCTCAAGAGAGAACTGGATAAGCACCTCCAAAGGATACCTGATCAACCAGGCTGTGACTCATACGTCAGGCTGCGAGCAGCCGCGTCCAACAGCCTGGTTGATCAGTCCAGCAACCAGGAGGCCTGGTCGATGACCGGGCCGCGGGGACGATAAGCCCCGGAAGCACCTCAAGGTATCCTCAAGGTACTAGTTATGGCAGCTACTGGAAGGTAGTTGTGCTTTCTGGGTTCGAGGCCCACTGGTGGGTGTTGTCTAAAGATTGTTAATCTTCACTTGTGGTTCAAGCAAGTATGTGCTTATAGCATAGACACGATTTCTCCCACATTGACAGTGGCTTGATGAAAAATGCATAAGTAACCCTTCACTTATCTGGTGCCCTTGGGAGGTGGAGATATTTGAGGTAAATACCTCGAAATCTCTATCTCTTTTAAGGGTCTGTCTTGGTGTAGTTGGTTAAGGCATACTAGTTATGGCAGCTACTGGAAGGTAGTTGTGCTTTCTGGGTTCGAGGCCCACTGGTGGGTGTTGTCTAAAGATTGTTAATCTTCTCTTTTGGTTCAAGCAAGTATGTGCTTATAGCATAGACACGAGTTCTCCCACATTGACAGTGGCTTGATGAAAAATGCATAAGTAACCCCTCATTAATCTGGAGCCATTGGGAGGTGGAGATATTTGAGGTAAATACCTCGAATTCTCTATCTCTTTTAAGGGTCTGACTTTTTGTAGTGGGTTGTGGCATACTAGTTATGGCAGCTACTGGAAGGTAGTTGTGCTTTCTGGGTTCAAGGCCCACTGGTGGGTGTTATCTAAAGATTGTTAATCTTCACTTGTGGTTCAAGCAAGTATGTGCTTATAGCATATACACCAGTTATCCCACATTGACAGTGGCTTGATGAAAAATACATAAGTAATCCCTCACTAATCTGGTGCCCTTGGGAGGTGGAGATATTTGAGGTAAATACCTCGAAATCTCTACCTCTTTTAAGGGTCTGACTTGGTATAGTGGGTTAAGGCATACTAGTTATGGCAGCTACTGGAAAGTAGTTGTGCTTTCGTGGTTCGAGGCCCACTGGTGGGTGTTGTCTAAAGATTGTTAATCTTCACTTGTGGTTCAAGCAAGTATGTGCTTATAGCATAGACACGAGTTCTCCCACATTGACAGTGGCTTGATGAAAAATGCATAAATAACCCCTCACTAATCTGGTGCCCTTGGGAGGTGGAGATATTTGAGGTAAATACCTCGAAATCTCTATCTCTTTTAAGGGTCTGACTTGGTGTAGTGGGTTAAGGCATACTAGTTATGGCAGCTACTGGAAAGTAGTTGTGCTTTCTGGGTTCGAGGCCCACTGGTGGGTGTTGTCTAAAGATTGTTAATCTTCACTTGTGGTTCAAGCAAGTATGTGCTTATAGCATAGACACGAGTTCTCCCACATTGACAGTGGCTTGATGAAAAATGCATAAGTAACCCCTCACTTATCTGGTGCCCTTGGGAGGTGGAGATATTTGAGGTAAATACCTCGAAATCTCTATCTCTTTTAAGGGTCTGACTTGGTGTAGTGGGTTAAGGCATACTAGTTATGGCAGCTACTGGAAGGTAGTTGTGCTTTCTGGGTTCGAGGCCCACTGGTGGGTGTTGTCTAAAGATTGTTAATCTTCACTTGTGGTTCAAGCAAGTATGTGCTTATAGCATAGACACGAGTTCTCCCACATTGACAGTGGCTTGATGAAAAATGCATAAGTAACCCCTCACTAATCTGGTGCCCTTGGGAGGTGGAGATATTTGAGGTAAATACCTCGAAATCTCTATCTCTTTTAAGGGTCTGACTTGGTGTAGTGGGTTAAGGCATACTAGTTATGGCAGCTACTGGAAGGTAGTTGTGCTTTCTGGGTTCGAGGCCCACTGGTGGGTGTTGTCTAAAGATTGTTAATCTTCACTTGTGGTTCAAGCAAGTATGTGCTTATAGCATAGACACGAGTTCTCCCACATTGACAGTGGCTTGATGAAAAATGCATAAGTAACCCCTCACTAATCTGGTGCCCTTGGGAGGTGGAGATATTTGAGGTAAATACCTCGAAATCTCTATCTCTTTTAAGGGTCTGACTTGGTGTAGTGGGTTAAGGCATACTAGTTATGGCAGCTACTGGAAGGTAGTTGTGCTTTCTGGGTTCGAGGCCCACTGGTGGGTGTTGTCTAAAGATTGTTAATCTTCACTTGTGGTTCAAGCAAGTATGTGCTTATAGCATAGACACGAGTTCTCCCACATTGACAGTGGCTTGATGAAAAATGCATAAGTAACCCCTCACTAATCTGGTGCCCTTGGGAGGTGGAGATATTTGAGGTAAATACCTCGAAATCTCTATCTCTTTTAAGGGTCTGACTTGGTGTAGTGGGTTAAGGCATACTAGTTATGGCAGCTACTGGAAGGTAGTTGTGCTTTCTGGGTTCGAGGCCCACTGGTGGGTGTTGTCTAAAGATTGTTAATCTTCACTTGTGGTTCAAGCAAGTATGTGCTTATAGCATAGACACGAGTTCTCCCACATTGACAGTGGCTTGATGAAAATGCATAAGTAACCCCTCACTAATCTGGTGCCCTTGGGAGGTGGAGATATTTGAGGTAAATACCTCGAAATCTCTATCTCTTTTAAGGGTCTGACTTGGTGTAGTGGGTTAAGGCATACTAGTTATGGCAGCTACTGGAAGGTAGTTGTGCTTTCTGGGTTCGAGGCCCACTGGTGGGTGTTGTCTAAAGATTGTTAATCTTCACTTGTGGTTCAAGCAAGTATGTGCTTATAGCATAGACACGAGTTCTCCCACATTGACAGTGGCTTGATGAAAAATGCATTAGTAACCCCTCACTAATCTGGTGCCCTTGGGAGGTGGAGATATTTGAGGTAAATACCTCGAAATCTCTATCTCTTTTAAGGGTCTGACTTGGTGTAGTGGGTTAAAGCATACCAGTTATGGCAGCTATTGGAAGGTAGTTGTGCTTTCTGGGTTCGAGGCCCAGTGGTGGGTATTGTCTAAAGATTGTTAATCTTCACTTGTAGTTCAAGCAAGTATGTGCTTATAGCATATACACGAGTTCTTCCACATTGACAGTGGCTTGATGAAAAATGCATAAGTAACCCCTCACTAATCTGGTGCCCTTGGGAGGTGGAGATATTTGAGGTAAATACCTCGAAATCTCTATCTCTTTTAAGGGTCTGACTTGGTGTAGTGGGTTAAGGCATACTAGTTATGGCAGCTACTGGAAGGTAGTTGTGCTTTCTGGGTTCGAGGCCCACTGGTGGGTGTTGTCTAAAGATTGTTAATCTTCACTTGTGGTTCAAGCAAGTATGTGCTTATAGCATAGACACGAGTTCTCCCACATTGACAGTGGCTTGATGAAAAATGCATAAGTAACCCCTCACTAATCTGGTGCCCTTGGGAGGTGGAGATATTTGAGGTAAATACCTCGAAATCTCTATCTCTTTTAAGGGTCTGACTTGGTGTAGTGGGTTAAGGCATACTAGTTATAGCAGCTACTGGAAGGTAGTTGTGCTTTCTGGGTTCGAGGCCCACTGGTGGGTGTTGTCTAAAGATTGTTAATCTTCACTTGTGGTTCAAGCAAGTATGTGCTTATAGCATAGACACGAGTTCTCCCACATTGACAGTGGCTTGATGAAAAATGCATAAGTAATCCCTCACTAATCTGGTGCCCTTGGGAGGTGGAGATATTTGAGGTAAATACCTCGAAATCTCTATCTCTTTTAAGGGTCTGACTTGGTGTAGTGGTTAAGGCATACTAGTTATGGCAGCTACTGGAAGGTAGTTGTGCTTTCTGGGTTCGAGGCCCACTGGTGGGTGTTGTCTAAAGATTGTTAATCTTCACTTGTGGTTCAAGCAAGTATGTGCTTATAACATAGACACGAGTTCTCCCACATTGACAGTGGCTTGATGAAAAATGCATAAGTAACCCCTCACTAATCTGGTGCCCTTAGGAGCTGGAGATATTTGAGGTAAATACCTCAAAATCTCTATCTCTTTTAAGGGCCTGACTTGGTGTAGTGAGTTAAGGCATACTAGTTATGGCAGCTACTGGAAGGTAGTTGTGCTTTCTGGGATCGAGGCCCACTGGTAGGTGTTGTCTAAAGATTGTTAATCTTCACTTGTTGTTCAAGCAAGTCTGTGCTTATAGCATAGACACGAGTTCTCCCACATTGACAGTAGCTTGATGAAAAATGCATTAGTAACCCCTCACTAATCTGGTGCCCTTGGGAGGTGGAGATATTTGAGGTAAATACCTCGAAATCTCTATCTCTTTAAAGGGTCTGACTTGGTGTAGTGGGTTAAAGCATACCAGTTATGGTAGCTACTGGAAGGTAGTTGTGCTTTCTGGGTTCGAGGCCCAGTGGTGGGTATTGTCTAAAGATTGTTAACCCTTAAACTGCGCATGGCGTATATATACGCCCTGAGTAACATGTCCCACGGTGCGCATGGCGTATATATACGCCATAGGGTGCCATTCCCGATTCAAATGGCCCGCGGCTACACGGGGTTCACAGTAGCTTCCTCAGGGCTCTTGTAAACAGACGCCATTTAAAAAAAAATCGTGGGCAATATTCTCAGGTGTGAGAGGCACAGTACTGTTGGAGCAACCAAGGCTGGCGCACGCAGCATGAGCGATCAGCATTGCTGTTCAGCTTGTGACCACAGCATCACCGACAAATGTGAAAATAAATATATAACTGTTATTATTTAGTGATGACAATATTACAGATGACCCGTGACTGTGATATAAATAACCAGGGTTGTGATAATAGCAGGATTGTTGTAATAATTAGCGCTGTGGGAGGAGTGATGCTGAGAGACTGAGGAAGACAGCATCGTTTACTGACTGTGTGGCCACCTGTTATTGTTTACATTCACCATACCAGCTCAGTGGTTCTCTATGGTGAACACAAATGTAGATACTTATATATAATGTGTGTATTAGTGTAATAACAGCAAAAGGATTTTGCTGGGAGGAGCCATTTGGGTGATGGAGGTGACGTCGTCTGCACGATTTGTCAAGCTGTTTAGAGGGTGGCCACTATGCTCTTTGGGCGCACTACAAGCATTGGTGTACAGTTACAGTGCATAAAACATGTAGATATTTATATATAATATGTGTATATAGGGTAATAACACTGCAAACAGTATTGTTGGGGGAGAAAGTTTAGTGCGTGTGACCTTGAATGAGTGAGAGGAGCCGCCAGCTGTGTATACCGACGACTCTTAGTGCCTGAACTAACTATATCAGCATAGCTGTACAGTTGTGGTGAACAAAATATATACATACTTATATATAACGTCTGTATATAGTGTAATAACACCACAAATGGTATTGTTGGGGGAGAAAGTTTAGTGCGTGTGTTGAGGGAGTGGCAGCGAGTGGCTGGCTGGTGTGTGGCGGTAACTCTTCGTTGCTCTTCGACTCTCAATACCAACTTAGTGGTTCGTTATGGTGACCAAAATATGCAGATACTTATATATAACCTGTGTATAGAGTGTAATAGCAGCAAACAGTATTGTTGGGGGAGAAAGTTTAGTGTGTGTGTGACCTTGAATGAGTGAGGGAGCCACCAGCCGCCAGCTGTGTATACCGACGACTTTTAGTGCCTGAACTAACTATATCAGCATAGCTGTACAGTTGTGGTGAACAAAATATATACATACTTATATATAACGTCTGTATATAGTGTAATAACACCACAAATGGTATTGTTGGGGGAGAAAGGTTAGTGCGTGTGTTGAGGGAGTGGCAGCGAGTGGCTGGCTGGTGTGTGGCGGTAACTCATCGTTGCTTTTCGACTCTCAATACCAACTTAGTGGTTCGTTATGGTGACCAAAATATGCAGATACTTATATATAACCTGTGTATAGAGTGTAATAGCAGCAAAACTATTTGTTTATTGTTTTATGAACATAATAATTGAATTACTAATATGCACACCATACGTTTGAGTATAGCGATTATTCACCACTTTTATTATATAAATATATTACAATACACACTATTGAATAATATTACTGCAAAAAAACTAAGAAAAAATCAATCGGAGACATTAAAACAATTAGGTAATAATATCTTTGTGGCAACTCCCATCTGTCAGCGCGGGTGACGCTGACCGGCCCTGGCGACCGCTCTGTCAACGCCCACTTTTTGCCAGACTTCCTCGGTCAATTGCGCCCAAAATATGTCACCTACGATTTTTTTGCTATTTTCCCGTGCTCAGGGGACACAAATTAACATGTTTAGAAGACGAAAAAAAATTTGAATTTTTTTTTTCTTGCGCACAGGGGTGTAAATGTCCCCAGGACCCCTGAGCAGTGTAAGGGTTAATCTTCACTTGTGGTTCAAGCAAGTATGTGCTTATATCATATACACGAGTTCTCCCACATTGACAGTGGCTTGATGAAAAATGCATAAGTAACCCCTCACTAATTTGGTGCCCTTGGGAGGTGGAGATATTTGAGGTAAATACCTCGAAATCTCAATCTCTTTTAAGGGTCTGACTTGGTGTAGTGGGTTAAGGCATACTAGTTATGGCAGCTACTGGAAGGTAGTTGTGCTTTCTGGGTTCGAGGCCCACTGGTGGGTGTTGTCTAAAGATTGTTAATCTTCACTTGTGGTTCAAGCAGGTATGTGCTTATAGCATAGACACGAGTTCTCCCACATTGACAGTGGCTTGATGAAAATTGCATAAGTAACCCCTCACTAATCTGGTGCCCTTGAGAGGTGGAGATATTTGAGGTAAATACCTCGTAATCTCTATCTCTTTAAAGGGTTTGACTTAGTGTAGTGGGTTAAGGCATACTAGTTATGGCAGCTACTGGAAGGTAGTTGTGCTTTCTGGATCAAGGCCCACTGGTTAGGTGTTGTCTAAAGATTGTTAATCTTCACTTGTT